>NJDC01011153.1:0-11195 GCA_002245475.1 Calephelis virginiensis | reverse complement strand
AAAAAAATTTGCTTACTTTGGGGTTAGATTAAATTTGTGCAGGAATAAAAAAGAAAAAAGACTCATAAGCGCAATGACATAATCAAATGGATCCATACTATTTCCGTACTAATATTAGGTATAAATGCGAAAATCTCTCTGCCTGTGTGTCTATTATACGCTTTCACGGCTAAGCCGCTTTACCGGTTTTATAAAATTTGATATGCAAACGATATATTAAAGACTTCAGTTTAAATATAGAGTACTTTAAATAACTAGAACCTAAATATAAACCACATATTGGCTGGCATATGTGGCTTATCTTCGTGTGATAATTCTTTCAGGAAAACTTGTAAGGCGCAAGTGGTGTGAAAAGGTTTAATATAATGCAGGTTTAACTTAGAGTAGAACTAGAGAAGTAAGTCCCTAAAGAGGTTGTTATATAGGTACAACCATTGCACCCACGATTAGCCGAAGATTAGTCCCACAATGTAATATGTATCTAACGCCAAATGGGCACTTATCCCGGGCAACAGGGTTTTTAATTGGAAATTAAGTATCTAAAAAAGAATTTTCACGTCTGTACCCTCGAAGAGGTAAGCAGAGGTACAAACGGGGCATCAACGACTAGCCAAAGACATTTAATCCCACAACGTTGTAGGTAGCAAGACTATCGACTACCTTTCAGTTTATCACAAAGAAGAAGTATCTTCACGCTCATATATCTGAAGCGTAGACACTAAGTCTCCGTCAGTTTTATTACAAAATTTGAAAAAAGACACTTTCTTTACGCCGGACCCATAAACCACAGAGCCAATATTAGTAAATATTAAAAAAAAAAATACAGCAACTAGAAACACGGGAACTCATGTAGTCAACTCCAACACCGGACCCGTACATACCACAGAAGCGACAAAATAATAGGTATAGAAAAAATAAGTATAATATTCTAGTCCCAATTCAGTATAATATGTTTATTACACTAATTCTTTGTGTGAAAAAACGATGTTATCTTATTCAAATGACGCGTGTAAGTAAGTGAGGTTATCGCTGATCTAAGTTTGAATAGACAGGAGACGTTCCACTATTCATACCAGGAAGTATTACGTTAGCCAGAATTGAGATACAACCTACTTGAATATTAAAGAGGCTCAGTGAGACATGTTTCCGATGTTAAGATATCAATATTTTGCTGGTAGGTAGGTATACTACTGTTTTGGTAACGCTGTAAAAATTTGCACGTCCATATCCCCGAAGAGGTAGACAGAGGCATAACAAGGGAACCCACGACTAGCCGAAGACTCTAAGTCTCACAATGTGACAGGTGGCAAGCCTCTCGTCAAGGTATACATATCAAATCCTGGGCAAAATACCATGGAGGAATTATGTAATGTCATGGAAAGTATAATTCTTGGTTGTAAGAATTTGTCACACAAATAAAAATGTTAGTGGCACGTTGGCTAAGCTAAGGCTGATGTGATTTGTTAATAGTTTTCAGTATTCTAAGGTATACAGAAACTAGCCTCAAAACCGGAATGTGTCAACGGCTAACACCGGCGTTGATAATTCTTCGAAAGATATCGTAAGTCACCCTCAGAATGATAATTCTGAAATGGTCACACGTAAATTTTAGCAACATCTCACTAGTGGTTTTTGGGTTAATAATGCAAAAAAATATTCATGCATTATGAAGTAACTCAAAAACAACTAATCGGATCATGATAAAATTAATAAGGGACTACATAGAAATCATGATCTAGCTTTTCTATACTAATAATATAAAGAGGAAAGGTTTGTTTTTTTGTTTGTTTGTTTGAAATGAATAGGCTCCGAAACTACTAGACCGATTTAAAAAAACATTTCACGGTTCGAAAGCTACATTATCCACGGGTGACTTAGGCTATATTTTATTTTGAAAAATATAGGGTTCCGTAAGATATTTTTCGGACACAAGATGGAAAAAATCAACTAGAAAAGTTACTTATTTTGCGTACGCTGCCTAAACTATAAAAGATAGAAACCATCAAATGTTCTAACTAATTGTAGATCTTATAAATGTCTATAAAAAGTCCGCGACACACGATACCTATCTATGTCGAGTGAGCATAACAACGATTTTTTTTTACTATAATTAAACGCGATTATTTTACTCATGTCATTAATCATTATTAAAATAAATAAGTTTATCACTTAGTACAGTTTGTCTTTAAATGATTATAATTGGACGTTTGGTTTCGAAGTTATGGTAAAATTAAAATATTAAAATTTCTGCTGCACGACCCGTTGCGCGTGCGGGCGGGCAGTTTTGATCTATGAGTACCCGCGCGGCTCAGAGGCGAAATTTTACATGGGTATTGCGATGGTATCCTTTGTGTTTTAACACAATTAGACCCAGTATTTGGAGCTGCTGTCAGTACATCATCTACACTATAATGTTAAAGAATCTCCCAAACTACTGGACCGATTGGAAGAAATATATTACCAGTAGAAAATTATCTGGCATTATCGCTGATCAACATAGGCTACGTTATTTCTATGTTTTTTTTTAAATTTAAACCGTGAGAAGCCGGGACGGGCTGCTAGTCGATAAATAACCATCAAAATCGGTTCGTTGTTAGCCTAGTAATCGCGTTAAAAGACAAAATAGTATTCATTCGTATTATTGAGAACCTCCTTTTTCTCATTTCGGTGAAAAATCGATGGGCGAAGAAGCGATTCAGATGAATGATTGATACCGCAAACACACACTTTATAAATCAATGAAAATACACATATATATATTTACGCCAAGACATGTAGGCAGAGAGAATCGAGTGCTCTTACAATTTTTGACCTGTCTAGTTTCCTCCACATTCATTACTTTTTTTACAAACATGCTGGTTTCCGAGACTCTTGACACTATCCTTGGATAACACCCGAGCGATTTGGTAATATTATATCAACCCAGCTTTTCGGTTACCTATTCGCGTTGTATAATTGATTTGTTAATTAGGGTTCCGTAGCCAAAGGCCAAAAAACGGTACCCTTATGGATTAGTCATGTGTTTCTGTTTGTCCGTCTGTATGTCACAGTCACTTTTTTCTGAAACTGTAAGATCTATACTGTTGGAACTTAGTAATTAGATGTATTTTGTAAAACGCATTAAAATTTTCTAATAAAAATGTAATGAAAACGACAAACTTTGGGAGCTCCCTATACTTAGAACGTGTGGAGTTTCTATGGATAGATCTTCCTAAATGATATCGAGGTTTCAAATATGCATTTATATCTATACTTGTAATAAATCTGTAGAAGAGTGAATTCTGGCGATTAAAAATGGGCAGTAGAAATTTTTGTCTGTCTGTATCCCAACCGCGATTCACGGCGAATCTGCTGAACCGATTCTAACGAAATTTGGCATTAAGGTACTTATGTTCTGAGGAAGGTTATAGACTTTTTATCCCGCTTACTAAAGGAGTTGTCATGGGAAAGGTGTGGGAATTTCGTATGAAGAATTCAGCAATTTTAAAGGCAGAAATTTAAAATTTGATGTACAAATTCTTTATGGCCAATGAACAATATGTGCATCATTTTTTTGTATATATGATGAGCATTATCATCTAAACTTCCATCGAAAGTTGTTTTGAACGAGATCTAATAAGTAGCTTTTTTCAATACGTCATAAATAAAACCCACAGTATATGAATTACCAGAACCTTTATATTATGTTACTTGCTGCTACGGAACCCTTCAAGGGTTAATTGCCAGAATGCGTTGATAATATATAGCTATTAAAGGACGAATGTTATCAACCCATTCACCACAGCCCCTGGTTCGAACACCGACTCGGGCAGCAAAAAAGGTGTTGTTTTATGTTCTAATAAAAAAACAACACTGTCCGGAATTGAATATGTGGCCAGTTGCCAATAGGTTTGCCACCTATCTCATTGTGGCAGTGTCTTTGGCTAGTCGTGGGTGCCTTGAAGGTACATGCCTACATTCCAAAACCAGACGACGAGATCATAGAGGTGATCATTCCCTTACACCTCAACTATGGAATAACTATGGAACTATATAATAACTATATAATCGCCTCTGTGGTCTAGCGGTCCGGGTGTTGGACTTGACTGCATGAGGTCCCGGGTTCGAATCCTGGGTCGGCCAACAAAAAGAAAATTGGATTTTTCCAATTTTGTAATAAAAAATTGTGGGTCGGGATTGGAAATGTGCCCGGTTGGCGATAGGCTTGCCACCTATCACATTGTGGGACTTAGTGTCTTCGGCTAGTCGTGGGTGCCTTCGTTGTACCTCTGCTTACCTCTTCGGGGATATGGGCGTGAAGATACTTTTTTTTTATAACTATGGAACAGGGTCAGTTTTTCTTGAAAAATATCTATGATTATTCAAAAGATCGCCTACTACAAAAATCGCCAATGCATCAGTAATTACCCAACGATGTCCTGTTTTTCTGCGATAAGCTCATAGTCCTAAGTCTTCATTCAACACCCTTTTACACCGTGATTTTCCTTAATCCCATTTGAAGGGCTACCAGTATCTGCTCATGGATAGAACTTCTTGGAATCATCACTCTCAGCTCACATCGTTACGGATGACGGTGACCAAATAGTAACCACTTACCATTAGGTGATCCATTGCCAACTCATCACAAATTATATGTTGAAGAAGTTTATGTTTATAGATATCTTGACTGGCTTCAATATTTATTAAAGGTATTATCAAGTTTATTACTACAATTATCAGCTTGTAAATTTTATTGTTGATAGCGCCGGTGTTTTGGCTATTGTTTAAAAAATATTTCAGGGTTCAAAGTAATTTTTATACAAATTGAATGATTTGATATGCTCCTGTCATATAAACCGTCTGAAATTCTACTGCGAAATAAATGCAAAAGTTTGTATGTTTGTTTGTTACTCTTTCATGCAAAAACGGCTAAACCGATTTCGATGAAATTTGGCACGCACATAGAGGGTAACTTGTATTAAAACATGTAATAGTTTTTATCCAGAAAAAATGATCCTGTGGGACCATTAACCGTATATCATGCAGCAACTTTTTTGAATTACGTAACCAAAGGATAAAAATATTTTACGCCCGTATACTTAAGGAGATAAGGACACCCACGATTAGCTGACAAACAAGGTAATACTAATCCTACAAAAAACATTTTGTATTTCCCGACCTGTGGCTTGAATCCTAGACCTCATGGAGTACCATCAATACCGAACCACTAGACCACCAAGGATATTAGGCAACGTTAAAGTAAAACAAAACATATTCTATTACTATATCTAGACATTCTCTCTGTACTTAACTTTTTTAAGTTTCAGTAGACAGGTAAGTATTATTTTTATTGTGTACCCTCTAAACTAATTTCAAGTTATCGCTATCTATTTTCAACGAAAGAAATAGTAAAAGACAAAACACGTTAGTGTTGTCAAATTAGACTAATTTTTTTTTCGAAAATTAAGTTTTCGATACTTCCTAGTTCGTAGATTGATATGTCTGGCATCTGGACTAATTTGACATGTGTAAAACTCGCGATTGTCTTTAGACATAGCGCGAAATGATCTTACTATGTGCTAAGTAGGTAAACAGACAAAACACGTTAGTGTTGTCAGATTAGTCTGTTTTGGATACTTCCTAGTTCGTAGATTAATATGTTCTGGCATCTGGACTAATCTGACATGTGTTTAACTCGCGATTGTCTTTAGACATAGCGCGAAATGATCTTAATATGTGCTAAGTAGGTAAACAGACAAAACACGTTAGTGTTGTCAGATTAGTCTGTTTTGGATACTTCCTAGTTCGTAGATTAATATGTTCTGGCATCTGGACTAATCTGACATGTGTTTAACTCGCGATTGTCTTTAGACATAGCGTGAAATGATCTTAATATGTGCTAAGTTGTTAAAATAATTTTCTCACATTTTTCATTTCACACAACTTTCAGATATTTGAATTTTTTTTGTCGGCTGACCTAATCTAAATTTAAGCGAAATGATAAATTATGTAATAACAACTCTATATTTAAGGAATTTATTCGGATTTCCAAAGCTTGACGAATATAGCCGAAGCACATAATATAATTAGTACTACTATATATATTTTTCCCCGTGTTGCTCCGGGCTCCTTTGTAGAATAAACCTTCCTTCCTTCCTTCCTTGCCTTCCTGCGAAGCAGCACGTAAAAGGCAAGCATAGGCTAACTGTCGCTAACACCGCGGCATGGCGGCAGAAATAGGTAAGGCGGTGCCTTGCCTATTCCTGTTGCCATAACGACAGCGATTGCGGTTGACGAGTTCCACTTCGGAGGGTAAGTTAGTCGGTAAACTTGCTTCTGCTCGGGGCCTATTATCTCGGCCTCAGGTTGGCAGCGCACCGTTACCGCCTTTGGTGTCTCTAGGCGGCGTGAATTTCTTACATTCAGGAAATGATTTTGCTTGTTTGCCTTCCAATATCATAAAAAAATCCCTTTCAATAAGCGAATGATAACAATTCACATTTGAAATTAAAGTATTCATATACTTAGAAAAAAAATCTGTCTGGTGCGTTGCTCGCTTATAAATAATAAAGGCAAGCACTGAAATAATGGCGGCAGGAATAGGTAAGGCGATGGTACCGACCCGGAAGAGTCGCTGCGAAACTCTACCACCTCATATGTCACGTTTTTAATGACGGAAAGCCTATGCTCGCCTTTTACGAGCTGCCTGGCAAGAAGACAGGTGGTGTATTCTGCAAAGGAGCCCGGACAAATACAGGGATAAATTTTATGCAGTACTACTTTTTCGAACCGACGATGGATGGATAGTGCTCACCATTGTTGTTGGATACCTAAAGTATTAATAGGTCGCTTACTTCGTCACTAATTTAGTAATGTAACTAAAAATTGTTTAAAAAAGACAATTTACTGATTCAAGCTAAAGCATAAAATAATTTTATATGTGTTCAAATAAAAAAATGAGTTAGATGAATAAGTATCTTCACGCCCATATCCCCGAAGAGGTAGGCAGAGGTACAACCAAGGCACCCGCGACTAGCCGAAGATACTAAGTCCCACAATGTGATAGGTGGCAAGCCTATCGCCAACCGGGCACATTTCCAATCCCGACCAACATTTTTTTATTAGAAAATTGGAAAAATCCAATTTTCTTTATGTTGGCCGACCCGGGATTCGAACCCGGGACCTCATGCAGTCAAGTCCAACACCCGGACCGCTAGACCACAGAGGCGATAAGTTAGATGAATGATGAAGTTTTACTGTTTGCTAATAATGATAAAAAATAAAATAAAATAATACCATTATAATTGAAATACGGCGGCTCACGCTTTTTCCCGATAGTATTTTTTTTACATAATAATATAGAGAAGTAGATCGAATAACAAAATCCTTTATTTCTAGTCGGTTAAAAAATAGGAGGCCACGTCCTTTGAATATTGGAGTTTTGTTTATACAGTTTCTATTTTCAGCAAAAAATGAAAAATCTTTTTATTAACTTAAAACGATAATTTTTAACATGATGTAAACGTGTTTTGCCTTGCATTTTAAGTAGGTAGTATAAAATTGATGTTTATTGTAGAAATTAACATAGTTCCTTCTAGAAACTAGTATATTTATTTCACTTGGATCTGACAGAGATTTTGGCGGCTTCCTTAAAGTATGTCCGGACACAAACGAGCGATAATTTAAGGTTACAAAATACACCTATTTTTATCGACAAAAACGCTCATTTAAAAGTTATTATTGTATTTTTATTTAGAAAATGAATAGCGTTTAAAATAAGGCTCTAAACACACGACACTTGCAAAACGTTCATATTTAAACAGCGCTGACTTTCGAGTTACGCAACTAAGAATTTTAATTTAATGTCAATTTGTAAGGAATATCATTAAATGTTAGGATAGTATTAAGAATATTGTCGATGTGCTAGTTTCTGAAGTGTGTTAAGAAAGAAAGGAAATAAAGAAAAGAAAAATTAATAAAACAGTCATTTTTATACTTAAATTAGCCTTGTCAATTTTTTTAAGAAATTTTGTAGTCAAACCTTTTCGTGATGTTTATTTTTAATTAATGGATACTATTTTCATCTTTTAAATAATATTTTTTACTTTTAAGTATAGGACCTTTTTGTCCAGTGAATTTGGCATTTTTTGGCAGAGGTATCGAAAAGATTAAAAACTGTATAAAATGGCGGTCATACCGACTGGGAGGAGGGGGGTAGACCCCAGATATGGGTATTTTTGTCGATAAAAATAGGTGTTTTGTAACCTTAAACTATCGCTAGGTAGTGTCCGGACATACTGTGTGAATCTAAAAACTGACATCGGTTGGATCCGATCCGACGCGGCCAGTCACTGAGAAGATCCATACTAAATCTA
Organism: Calephelis virginiensis; assembly: GCA_002245475.1. Classification (NCBI taxonomy): domain Eukaryota; kingdom Metazoa; phylum Arthropoda; class Insecta; order Lepidoptera; family Riodinidae; genus Calephelis; species Calephelis virginiensis. The sequence continues at coordinate 2,841 of NJDC01011153.1, read as the reverse complement.
TGGAAGATCCGACGAAAGAAACTCGGCGGACTTGTCTTTTTTCTTATAAACCTTAATTTACAAAAATGTATTGCAAATATAATTTGTAGAGATTTGTATGAGGAGCAATTGATCCAAAGCTATTCTGTTTTTTAAATATTCTGAAATCTTACCCTTACCACACAACCAATTCTGTGTCGTCTCCACAGAATATAAATATGGTTAAAAATGTTTATAGATGTAGTATAACTCCATTAATTTCAGACACTTTTAATTAATCACAATAATCTACAAACATAATTATATGCTGTTAATTAAATAAAAAATCTTTTAAAACAAAAACATATTACCAACAAACAACAAGTCGAAAAACATTTGCTGTTTTTTGCGTTACTATTGGTTTGGCCGAGGTGAGACCACGTGTGTATCATGAACCACGACAGAGGCGAGCACTGAGGCTATGGTATACAGTATATAGTTTATGACGCTGACCTACTTTGATGAATGATAAATGATGAAGGAGAATGATTACTTCAAAGAGATTCAACTAGAGCCTTTACCATGAATTACTTTAGATGGAGTCTATAGCGAGCTTCAATGCCATCAGCATTTAGTAAAGATACAGAATATTGACATAATATGTAATGTAAATTATTTGGTAGGATAAAGTGTCAGCAATTTTGAAGCATACTTTTATCATGATATTTTTTTATCATGGTTCAATAAAGAAGAAAAGATACGCGGCTTCAATTGGTAGGTATGATAATTTTACAGCTTTGATAATATTCGAGTATAAATTAACGAAAATTTCGAAGAACAGTATCACTGATCAAATACGAAGGTAAAGTGTGAGTATTCTTTAATCTAAAAAAAAAATGTAAACTTTATAATCCTGTCATTATCGTCATTCAAAATTCATTAAATTAATTTTAGTGTCAGCAAGGACAGAATGTTTACTAATTTCTGGTATTAGTGAAGTTCCATCTTAACAAGTTTCAAGTAATCAACAGCATAAACATACACAAAGACAAACAGACAAAAAAATTAAAAAAGGTTTTAAGTATATGTACTTGAACTTGTTATATTCTAGTCTAAGCGCTTGAGGAAAAAACGAATGTTTAAATTAGCGACGGGCATTTTAATTTTATTTGTATGTTTCGAGATTTGATGTATTATTAGCATTTGTTTTTCACATTTTCACTTTATTAGTATATTTTTTTGCGATTCTTTGTTGTCGATTTGTCTGTTTGTATTCGCGTCACGGAACAACTATTGGACCGGTTAGGCTATTTTTTCACAATATACATAAGTATTCAATGTTCCAAACAACTTCCAATTTAAATCACAGTCCATCAGTCGACAGTTCGGTTGACGAGGCATCCGAATTACGCCTTATCATAAAAAATATATTTAGAAGCTTGTTCAGCTTTCTTTCTTTCTTTAGGTTTTGACAATCTCGTTAGTATTTTGCCATTAGTCAAGTAGTAATTTGCATCAAAATTTATATCAATTATAATTAGTCATCAGTCATATGTCGTCAGTAAGTCATGTCAGGCTCTTGGGTAAAGTTGGTGGCAACGAGGAAATATACGATACGCTAATTTCTTCATGATTATTTCATTTGTGCACTTTCACTGAACAAAATTGTACAAAATGCCACCAAAATTGCCTAATTTCACTCAATATTAACACGAACTTCCATAATTATGAAAAAACTTCGACCATCTTTTCTCATGAGGGCGCCAAAACCCGCTTGTTTAGCTAAACACTGTTCAAAATTGACAACAACTGAACCGCTAGACCACAGAGGCTATACATAAATGTATTGAAATGATTCAATTTTAAACTAATTAATATGTTTCTAGTTATTGCAATGTAGATACAAAATTATGGACAGTAAACAACGTAGATATAATATTACCCCTTTACAAATTACTCTACAAGGGTTAGATATTTACTACGCTAACTGTGCCTAAACGTTTTTATGTGATAAGAGTTAAGACAGTGAATATGCACACCGCTCTCCTAATGGTAACAGATAAGTGTGACCTATATGCAACATCGATGTTAAAGGTGCGTCGCAATCCTGTGACCGTAATGTTAGTTCTATTGTGCAAGTCTAGTGGCTACACTACCATCCAGACCGGAACTGGCGGCAGGGATAAGTAAGGCGGTAAATTTCAACCCGGCAAGTTGTTTTTTTCGCTTTTCTTAGCAACTTTGTAGTATAAGTCATAAAGTTGTCTTTCTCCGATGACAATTAATAATTTTTAAATAATACTATTTTAAGAGCTTATGGTAACCCCCTTGGTCTTTCAGTCATGTCCAATTGAAATTTGATCGCCTCTCACGAGTTGCCCGGTATCAAAGCAGATGGTTTATTCTAAACAGAAGACTCAGAATAACTCTTGGAAATCTGTTTATACGATTTGTTGCTTGAAACTACAATTTCTTTTGCAGTTTAAAAATGAAATTCTTCATTGCTTTATTTGCCATCGTGGCCGTGGCTTCGGCTTCAGGATACATCATCAAGCCAGTTGATTCTACTGCTGCCGAATTAGAGGCTATTGTCGCTGCTATCCAGAGCCCCAACACTGACCCCGCCACCGCCGCTCTCTTAGAGCAACAATTGGCATCTATCATCGCCGGATCAAAACCTGAATCAGGGATCGAAGTAGGCCCAGCTATTGTTGACGGATATGAGCCAATCAGCGTTGGACCCGCCATTGTCGACGAATCACCAATCAGCGTTGGACCCGCCATTGTCGACGAATCACCCATCAGCGTTGGACCCGCTCTTGTCGATGGATATGAACCAATCAGTGTAGGCCCTGCTATTGTTGATGGCGCTATTGTCCCTGA
>NJDC01011143.1:0-15276 GCA_002245475.1 Calephelis virginiensis | reverse complement strand
TTGGAACGTTGGCTGGGGAGGGGGCTAGAAACTCTAATATAACCTACATTGAAAAAAATGCTCTCTTACATCATCAAATTTTAAAACCTTTTCAACTTAACATATTTCTACAAGCAAAGTAAAAATAATACACTTATCGTAATCCATTTTTAACTTCATAGCGACATTATCACTTCTTTATGACAAAAAAGAAAGTGATATAACACGTATTTAATCAATTTCTTGACATAAAATTTGATTAAATTAAACCCTCACAGAAAAAGGAAAGTCTTATAGGTTTAATGTGTGTGGCATAACAAACACGAATTATAAAGCAATATGTACTTTACTTTTGAACGGATGGATCGATTTCAGTGTTGCTCTTTATTGTTTGAAATTTGACGTGATGGAGATGTTTCTTAGCTACATTACAAACAGGGCCAGTCGGGGGCTTTTGACAATTTTTTTATTTAAGAAATTTGGCGACAATGTGATGAATTATGGAGCCAAGCTAGTACCTGCCGGTAGCACAAGACGTCATGCCATCGTAACCTAGATGTATCGAAACGTCAGTTAGAGCAGGTGGTAGTACGAGGCAGATAGGAGTTTATTATTAGTTGGAAATGGTAGTAGTGTGCCGTAGATGGGATTAACATTAACCTGGGTGCACGAGAGTGCCCCCACCAAGACGAGCCAAGCGAAGCGCAAACACAAGGGCACTACCGACCTTTTCTCGAAGCGGTTCGTCATATTTTTGAACCTTTATAACTTGAGTTTGGATTATGCCAGATAAACAAAATTTTCGGGATATGATGTCAGTGGCAGATTTAATTAATAAACTTCTAAAGTTTCAATTGCATAGCTCTTATACTTTAGATTTTATTGATATCTAAAATACCCCGATTTCGTCATTCACTTACTTACTCAATCAATGATGATCAACAAAATTCTTAAGGTGCTTCCTGAGGTCCTAGAAAGCTAAAATTTGATATGTAAGCTAGTATTAAGTACCCAAACAACAAAAATATTCTAAAACTTGGAACTTTTACCCCACAACCCCTTAAACTAGGGGGGAGGGGGAGTTTGTTTGAGATTTTTGCGAATTTTGATGCTAGCGGTCTGAATGCGGCCGCGGAGGGCTGCAGTGTGTACGAAAAAATCCGAAAACCCCCCTCCCCTCCCAACTTTCCCTCCCTCACCATATCGTATCGTTTGCGGTATCGTATTGAGAGGGCTAAATTATAGTATAACAAAAATTTAAACTTTGCCCCTCCCCCTCATTTTCAACCCTCTAAGCCTGTATCTCAAAAACTATAACACGTAGAAGAATTCTGTTTATTACGGGATCATGTTGAGGGGGCTAAAAAAAAGTAGAAAATTTTGATGCTAAAGGTCTGAATCTGAAATAGGGAGTCGGGTGGGTATTTGACCTCAAATTTGATAAATTAAAAGGTCTGGGAGCACGGGATTGTATTTAAACGATCGATGTAATGTAATTCGGTGCAAAGCACAAGACAGAGAGCTTAAAAGCCTAATTACAAAAGATTAGCTGCGAAACTTAAAATTGATAACAAAATTTTGGAAGGTGTTTGGCTCGAACATATTTGCAGGTACGCCATTTTGTCTTTTGTCGAAGCTCTGCGACATATTCTTTTTCTTATCTGGTTCTTATTACTCCAACGAAACCAAAAATGTTGATGGAGTTGTTGAAGCCTCTAGATCCGCTGGTAGTGATTTAAGGAATTCTTAGAATGATCTTGGTATATAGGATGTAAATAAAATTGCGTGCGGTACTCACCTGTAAGTATGGCACGCAATTTTATTAACACCCTATATAGTTAGTCCCTCTCAGGTCAGGTAATGATTGGAATGCCACAGATAGTGTCGATTGTCGGAGATATCTTGTGAAAAGAGCTCGCAAGTCCATGGAAAAGTATGAGGAAGATGCTTCTGTGACAGCAGGCTTAGAAAAAACTACAGTTATTAAAAAAGGAGTGCAAGTAATGTTGAAACGAAATATAGATGTTTCATTGGGTCTTGTCAATGATGCTATCTAGGAATTGTTGATAAGGTAGAATGGGATTCGAACGATAAAAATAAAGCAAGAAGAGTTGTTATAATTTTTAATAACGGTCTTAGATACGAACTAGCACCTGTAAAATCTAATTTTGAAATTATCAATAGAGAAATCGTTCAACGAGAACAGTATGTGTCACCATTCATAAAAGTTAAGGGCTAAGTTTGAATAATGATCTCATTGGTAACGGGTCATCCACATTCTCTTGTAGGCAGGCTTATGTAGTTCTCTCTATAGTGACTAGTTTGCAAGGTGTTCACCTTATAAATATAGACTTCAGTAGTATTAAGGCACAACAGACTGCGATAATTGAATATAATCGCCTAAGAGCCAAGTATCGCCCTGATAGCTCAGGACTTTTTGCTATTAGTCCTATGGGCTTGAGTTTAAATTCAGATTGTCATACAGATTCAATCTTTTAAACTCTTACCGTGCGGCCGACTCGCCAGTTAAGTCCATGGTTTGCACGCCTACGAGATTATAGCGGGAAAATTCTGCTACGCGCTACGAACTACGCGGTATGAGCAATGGCTGTAGTATTGTCCCGTAACTTGAGTGTAAAATTAGGGCTTATCGATTTAGGGCTGGGCATGTAGGGTTAAAAACTTGGTTCTAAATGAGATTTGATTACTTTTTGACAGTGCGAGCTATATAGTCTCATCTTGGCAACATTTAACATGAAATGTTTTTGTGGGATCTTCCTTGACAGTTATTGGTACCTAATGCGAATCCCGGTCATGATACTCGTACAGACAAAACTCTAAAAACAGGTTCAGATTCCTTTTTTTATTTTTAGTCGTACCTTTGCACTAATTTTGAAATAACTTCACTCTTCTTTAATTTGATTTTATGTACTAACGGTACTAGAGAAATTTGTTTTACTCGTTCAGTTTGAATGGGAAATTTTGAAATGTTGTTGTTCTTATCTTTCATAGTAATTTCCAAACAATTTACTAAATGTAGAGTAGTACGTATTTTTATGCCATATTAAAAAAAGTGTTGTCCGAAAAATGAAAAAAGTCGTTAGAGGTGGGCTCTCCTTATCACTTAGGTGGATTCCTTACCAATTTATTCTTAGACCTACTGCGTGTTCATGTAAAATTTAATCAAAATCGGTTCAGTAGTTTTGAAGGAGTATGGTAATAAGCACTGTGATACGAAATGTAAATAAATTTATATTAAATTACATTTTAAACATTAGCACACCACAATTTAGACATACATGTTGGTATATATAAAATATGTTGCTGTAACAACTACTGGCACACATGTTTCGCAAATATATAAATTTCATTTCATTGATAATATTTTGGAAAATAAATTGTGTGGTGTTTTAGTTTCAGTGGGATAATTACTCCAATTGAAATAGTCCCTGTTTTGGTTCAGGTCCTCTGTAGGGAACGACCACTTTTCTCCCTATCTGGCAGCTTTGAGAGACGAGCAATAAGTTAAATTGGTCATAAACAATTTTCAGTAGCTCAAACAGTTGGTGCATTTGTCATCGAGAGACGATTTGATGCAGTTTGTAATCCTGACTTAGGTTATTTTTTCCTTTCTTTAAAAATTGTGAATAAATTTATCTCAAGCACTCAACAAGATATCTTGGATGGGTTGTAACCAACAAGACTACTACCGCCTTGCCTATTCCTGCCTCCACAGTGACTGTCATTTTCTAGTCCGGAGGTTAGGGTAGCCGGTAAACTTAAACAATAGGCCTAAAACTCCATAAAGACAGTGTTTGCCATCATCGTGAACCGGCCTGGAGACATCATATATAACATCAATGGTGTCTTTATTGAATCAGGCGTTACTTTGCGGAAATCCATTACAACAGATGTAAAATAAGCCTTTATTTTGCTAATTCCGCGTAAGTAGTGTAACTGTTGTGGCAAATAATACTCCAAATGACACAGAATGTGACAAGCCTAACTAACGTTCCCACCGCACACCTCTGCGACCAGAATACGAATTAAGGAAGAGCTCGGGAAACAATATAAATTGTCACGTTCTTCACATGTGACAACCCTACCTAATGTTTCCACCTCCACGACCAGGGGGCTGATTATGTATCTCAGTTGCCAACTAAAATGGAAAAGTGTACATCAAATAGCTGTCACATGACGTGTTTTATATTTGCTATCTCCAGTGACCAATAGAATACAATAGGGATAGCAAACACAAATGACGTCATTTGATGTACACTTTTCCATTTTGAGTTGGCAACTGAGATACATAATAAGCATCCAGATCACAAATAGAGTCCGAACACGGGAAACAAAAGCACTTGTCACGTCCTTCGCCAACTGTAATTAAAAATAAAATGAAGATAGCAATGTTACAATTAGTTTATGCCGTGCAACCAGAAAATACTGTTAGGTATAAATCTAGTTTCACTTTTGAGGGACAAATTTTCGACAAAATTAAATGCTCTCTAAAGTCCAATCATATACACGTTGCTTTTATAGCGAAAACGTAATCCGTTAAGAAAAATGTGTGATGGTAAGGACAAATTAGACAAGTCAGGTATTTATAGGCTTCAGTGTTCTGAATGTAACGGAGCATACATAGGTCAAACAGGACGTAGTTTTCAAACACGTTACAAAGAACACATAGCGGCGTTCAGAAATAAACATTTCGATAAATCCCATTTTACAAAACTGGAAGAAGAGCCCTGAGTGTATTGGCCACATGTAGTTCACTTACTTTCGAGTTTACGTTTTTAACTCAAATTTATATGGGTTTTTGAAAAGCGCCTCTAGTGGTCACTACAGAAAACTGTATTTGCTAGTGTTTTGGCAAAAACGCTAAACTCGTTGTAAACGTGACAATTTCGTTGACGTATATACGGCTATTTTGAGAGTATTTTGGCCTTTTTACGTAAAAACTGGCTTTTATTATATTCGAATACGTCAACGCAGTAGTTTATTAGTGTCATGTTCTTTCGGTTGATATTTTGTCAGTGTAAACTGGAAACTTAAATTCCAATATTTTAAGTATTCTTAATAAGCTAATAATAATTACATTTTGTGTACAAAAAAAGTGTCATAAAAGTGATTTGGGAAACATAAAGAGATGCACGCTATTTTTTGCTTGGCAAATGTTGCAAGCTTCTCAAGTTCAAGACGAGTGATTAAGCCTTTGGGCTCTGGGTTTGTTCACACTTTGTGAGCTGACTGAAAATATGTGGCAGCATGATGATCTGACTTATATTGGTGTATTAGATGCTTTATGAATCAGTGAGCCGATCGCCTCAAATTTTAGTATTTTGATGCAGCGGATTGTGTGCTTTCCACCTTTACTCTCCATAATATTTTGTAAAGAATATAAATACTCTTTAACTTGAGCGTGCATTTCTCTTATTTGTCTGTGGGCTTGTCCTTGAAATGTAGTGACATTGTTTTCGTTTCATCTCTTTTTATCTTGCTGGGCTCAAAGAAATAGGAAATCCGCAAAGTAATACGACAACGTCAGAAACTATGCCTACCTTAAACAATGACATATGTCGTTATCTACATATGATTTTTTCGTATTATTTACGCAAACATTAGGGAATAAACTCGTAACTCAGTGAGTAGTAATACGGTTTTCCAATGGCATTACACTCATCGTAGTTTTGAGTCTCGTTACAAGGAACACATATCGGCTGTCAAAAACATTCTTCCAGATAAATCGCATTTTGCAAATTTTGCAAAACTTTGCATAACATCTTATAGACACTGGGTATACGTTGGCAGCAGATCATACTTTCGAATTAGTCCATACATTTAATAAAGGATTAAAATTAAATATACTAGAACAACTAGAAATTATTAAATGTAATAACTGTAAGACTCAATTACACTATTAAACGAACAAACAAATTAGACTAATTCACCCCTGCTACACATGTTCAACAACAACGGTGCTACCCCCACCTCGCGTACTCACTAAAGCACACCCGCACGCGAACTCGCGAAACCCTATAAATAGAGCGAATCGCATGCGCGCGCATTGACGGAAAATTGCAAATTAAATATTTTTATTCCACGATAGTATGGATTTCCGCAAAGTATCGCCTTCTTCTATCACGCTGTTAGTGCTGTTTGTTAGACGGTCACAATTTTTTTCTTCTTACTTTTCTTTCCTGTTTCCAGTTATTATTCTAGGGGTCCTCCCTCTGTCAAGTCTACTCCGTCTAGCTAAATTCCAGAAGTCCTCCAAAATCATACTTTATTCATTTTTTTACATAAAACATAAATATTTCCAATTCTTACCTATTCTAGTTTATAGCTTAGGTCTAGGTCACGGGAGACAATCATAAACAAAAAAATAATAGACCGTAAGGTCCATGGATGCAGCTATTTTGAATAACAGTTCTTCCGCCCACCTCACCCCTAAAAATGGATGTCGTTGTCAAATATCGCCTGTCAAATTTCTGGGGCCGATTAAGACCTATAAGCCATACTGCCATACGGCCATACGTTTAAGTAAACTCTTTATTACAGTCATGAGTCGTTAACTAGAAAGTCACGTCAGGGTCTTGGGTAAAGCGGCATTCGGCAGCAACGAGGAAGTACGCTAATTTCCTTATAATTATTTCATTTGTGCACTTTCACTGAACAAAATTGTCCAAAATGCCGCCAAAATTAACTGATTTCACTCATTATAAACACGAAATCGAAATAATCGACCATCTTTCCTCTCGATGGCTTCAATACAAAGTGTTATTTGACAAATCAGATGGCAGTGTGTTAGTTTCTCGTATAGTATATATTACTCTTTGGTCAGTTCCAATTTGATGTTGTGAAGTCTTGCGTTGATTAATTTCATAGTTTATTCTTATATGAAAAAAATATCTATGGCAATTACATAGATTTAGTATGTACAAAATAAAAAAAATGTCAGTTAAAACACAAAACCAAAAAATGTATGTCTGCGTTTATGTGTGATTTAAAAAGGGTTGAAATAAGGCGTTATCTATATTGATAAATGTATTCACATTTTAATGTTGATTTAAAAGAACTAGCATACAAATAACAAAGAATTTTATTTTTATATGGCTTGAGACAGCTTCTCGTAATAATATCGGCACGCCTAGGGACAACCATGGACTATTGACACCATACATCTTATAGGTGCATCGCTGTCTTGGGAAAATATTATTAGGCGTATTGCACAAGTCTAGCACATCAATCCTTCGTAACAGAACCTCACATAGACGCAATGGCTGAAAAAGGTGAGGGGTTGAATTTCGACCCGGGCAAATGTCGGTACATCATTCTACCCCCAATGGTCTTATTGACAATGGTGATGTAAGCTATGCTCGCCTCATACTAGTTTTTTGATAGAGAAAATAACGGTCTATGATTCTTCAACACCAGACTCCAACAAGGGGAACTCTCCATTAGGAACGTCAACTGCTTTAATATCTTGGCTAAACAAGTTTAAATTGACAGAATACACTTATATAAAACAATGCAAATAAATGTGCTGTTGTCAAAATTATTTTTTTGGGCAGGCTAATTCTAAAAAACTGATAAAACCATAGATTTAGAATATACAAAATCAACAAAGCGTGGTAGCAAGAAGTCCTTATCAGGTACAAATTGCCTTATAGGAAAAGAGATAGTGAGTCTGTTACCGATGTGACAATATTTAAGCGAGTAAGAGTCCAAAGCTTTGCCGTCATACCGGCTCTCTGTGAAATTTGTGATTTTATTTAATTATCTTACTATTAAAAAAGAAGGGAATTTACGTGCAAGTTTGGTATCGTGTTTTGTAAGTGCATGTGACATAACAAAATGTAACAATTCCAACAAATACACATTTTACACGTAAACATAATTTTGTTGTTGGAATATTTAGAACTTTGTTTTGTCAGTTTTTTGTTTTTAACCTGCGCTGATTTTTACAACAACGTATTTATTTATCTAGTTTTGTTTTATATAAGTGTATTTTGTAAATTTAATCAGAATTGGACGTAGCTAAGCAGAAACGACCCAATCCACATCTAACATGTTAAATTAATTCACAAATCTTACAGCGATCCGGTATGACGGGGACACTATGGTCTTTTACTCGCGTAAATATTGTCACATAGGTACATGACTATCTCTCTCTGTTCTTCTAGGGCAGTTTGTATCTGATAAGGGTTTCTTACAAGCTTCGTTGATCTTGTGCATTATAAATCTATGGGCAATTATGAAACAAAGTCTAAATTTTTACGAGTTTAAAAAAAAAATTACTATCAAAACATACCGTCAATAAAATGATTACCAAGATGAATGTTAAAACAGGCATGAATTCACAAGTATTTGATCATACAAAGAAGAGGTTAGTATTTTGTCTAGTGTTAATAAGTTAGGTTGTATAATTGTAATGTTATAATTAATCTATTCGAAGAAGCTGTGAAACTCAATGAATTTATTTAACCAAGAATCAAATAAGTCCCTGGAAATTAAATCACGTCATGTCAATGAAATAACAAATTTGACTCTAATTGCATCACCCACCTGGGCATTGTAACAGAACACGTTATTAAACTGACTATAAAATTATCTATTTTTAGCTGGTGTAACATAATGAATAAATTTTTTAAAGAGACAGATGTCTATAGGCTTATAAACATGGAAGTAAAAGCGATAAATAAATTTAACTCTATGTTAAAAAGAATAGCGGAATGAAAAAACATATTTTTTAATTGAACGTAGTTATACAAACTAGAACCAACCCATATTTTGGGCAAAATTGAGTTATGTAAGTAGGTTGACTACAAATGGTGTTTGGTATCTCTTAGAAACAAATCCTGGCTATTATATCAAGTCACAAAGCAAAAAAAGGAGGCGCCTGAGATAGCAACACTAGTTTCAGTTACGTTTTATGAGCAAAACAGATGTGTGTGTGTGACTTAAATGGCATGGTACTTGTAAAATTTTACATTGTCACTACGCAAAACAGAACTAACACACATGGTTCTTACAAAAAATAAAAATACTAATTGTATGTTCTATAAAGAGATCCATGTGGCTTGGTTCTATTTTGATTTAAAAAATACTTAGAAGTACCAAGCCACATGAGTTCATTTTTGGTATTAAATAAAGTACCAGAAAAAATAGCTCAGACACTTAGTCCCATTAAGATAATTATATTTTATTACATCAAAAAAATAGTATAGTTTGAGTATGTTTTGCATTTCAAAAATTGAATGTGTTTATTATTACGAATAAAAGTGATCCGCTTCGGTTGCTAATACTTAATGTTGATCACATGGGCGACGGCAGCATGGTGCAAGGGGGTGCAACTGGACCCCCCTGTCTGGAAAGGAAGTAGATAGAAAAAATTACCTGACTGAACTTGCGGGAGAGTAATGCTTCTCGAGAGTATGTATGTATGTATGTTTGTGTTCATATGTAAATGTGTTTGTTGCTATACATGTTTATTTCGATGTTTTATATTGGTTAATAGTATGTGTAGACGGAGATGCACCCCCCTGAAAATAATCCTGGCGACGCCCATGGTTGATTAATTACGTATCTGTCTTACTTTTTTGCCATGATGACATTGTAATGAGATTATATTCAACCCATAGCATATCTGATTTTTTTTAAATATTTATAAGATTCAAAACTATGCAAAATTGATGGTTTATATTTTTTTATTTTGTTAACTCATTGCTGACTTTTATTTATTCATTAATAAAATATATGGGTAATGGTAACAAGCTTAGCAATTTAAATTTGCTTGAATTTGTGAGCTTTTGCTTTTATAAATGCGAACATATTATAGCAGCATGTTGAAACTGAAAGCTCTCCTTTAAGTAGACCAGAAAAGGGTAGAAAGAGAAAATATGTCAATTATAATAGAGAATAAAGGATTAAGAGGGAGTATCTAAGATTTACGGTAAATCGGAAAGGGGATCCCAAGAAGTAGGATCATGTCTATATAAGTATGTGATGGATAGGTTCTATGATAGCGGCGTTAAGACCTTAACACTTTGGAGTGACTCTTGCGGAGGTCAAAATCGAAATATAATATCTATAGTTAATGCTAAAAGCTTTGGGAAATGATTTCTGAAATGTTGATGGAAGAGTAGTCTGATTATGTTTAATCAGACTACTCTTTTTATATTCCGGGCACAGTTTTCTGCCGAACGATATTGATTTTGATCGAATTAAATGTGTTTTAAAACTACATCAAAGTTTATTTTAGCCAGAAGACTACATGCGAATAATGCAGGTGTGCACAAAGAATAAACTAATGAAAGTTACCATAGTTAAAACAGAAGACTTTTTGTCAAATGCTAAACTAGAAAATAAAATAACAAGCTGGAAGAAAGCTTCTGGTGGCTTTAAACTATCTTGACTTAATATAAAAAATATAATTAATGCTAAACAAAGAAAATGAGCTATCAATTTTAATGCGACCAAACCAGGATGTTGACAATAAAGAAGCTAATTTTATGAAGAATTTACGAGGAAATACAAGTCTATTGACTAGACCAGAAATAGATCTGCTTAGGCCTAATGGAAAGTCATTCCCGAAGCAAAGTTGAATGATCTCAAAAGTAGATGCATCTTATACCAGAAGATGCTCGAAACTTATACAAACAATTGTCAGAATAATTGATTTGTATGAATACACACAATACAGCTTGATTTGTATGAAATAAAGTTAGTCGCAACCTGTGTCAGTCTTTGTTACTGTCAGTGAATTTAGGGATTTAATTGGATTTAATTAACATTACAATGTTGAAGACTGAATATAAGAAATGCTGTCGGTTGGCTATATAGCCGATAAACAATGTTATCGCAGAAAAAAAAACAACTGTCACCTATAATAGCTGCCTGTCAATAGTATACGATACTACGTGACAGCATGGGAGTTCTCTGGCTGATGCGTTAGCATCTATAGTAGTCTGTGGTCTAGGGTTATACTTTAACCATAGATTTAGGATGTACAAGATCAACAAAGCGTGGGAGAGAGAAGTCCTTATTAGATACAAATGGCCTTAGAGGAACAGAGAGAGAGAGTCAGGTATCTATGTGCCAATATTTACGCGAGTAAGAGTTCATAGTATTCCTGTCAAAGTACGTCGCAGTGAATTTTGTGAATTATTTTTATAAACTTACTATTTAAATAGAAGAAAATATAAAGGCAATTACGATGTCATGTTCAGTAAGCGTTTGTGATATTACAAAAAGTTACAATCTTAATAAATACACATTTTATAGGTAAATACAACTTTGAGACATTAAGAATATTTAGAACTGCGTTTTGTTAGTTTTTTTGCTATTAACCTGCTCAGAAAAGGATTTTTGTAATATATTTATTTGCATTGTTTTATGTATAAGAGTATTTTGTAACCTTAAACGGAATAAGCAAATATATTATTTAAAATAATAAATTGTTTGTTTACGCTAGGGCTTGACAACGCGATGACGTCCTAAATATCGATGAATGTCAACCAAAGAGTATAAATACTCTTTAGCAAGAGATTTCAACATTGGTTGTTTAACCAACTTGCATTTCGTAAAATACATTTCTACTTTAGACTGAGGTGCGCCTATACGTAATATTTTTATGAATACTTGATATTATTAAGTTTAATCATTAAGGCATTCACTGCCACCAACGCATATACTTACGTGTTTTGAGATTGTGAGTTCATTTATTTAGCGAGCTGTGTCCAGTGCTTTGTGCGTTACATACGAGTTCTATTAATTTTGCAATATTCTATTTATGTCTAATTAATTATTCCCTGGATCACTCACATTTAGTCATTTTTAACATATTTAAAAAAGAAGAGGATTTCAAATCGAAGGTATTTTTATGTGTATTACCTCGTAACTTTTTACTGCGTGATCCTATTAATTTGTTTTTATTTGAAAACCATAATGTTGACGAGAAGATTACCCGCAGTAACTAAAATAGTTGAAATATGATTATGAAAACATTCGTTCCGGTGGGAAAGTTTGGGAAGCTAGAATTACACATTACGCTGAACATTCTAGCCACAGGACAGCGATGCACCTATAGGATGTTTAATGTCAATAATTTACGGTTGTCCATAACCACAAGGAGAGTCGTATGCTTGATTGCTGTCTCAAGTCATATAAAAAGTTGTGCTTTCCTATCTGTTTGGCGGGATAATAACGACACTTATATCATTTTAACAGCTACCTTACGCTGTAACCGGAACATGATAATTAATACGAGTAACATTGCTGTTTCGCCCGACAAAGACAATGACGGTGACCCTAATAGACAGGCTTCGCGTACAAATCTACCATCTATTAGTCGCTATGGTAGTGATACATAAAGCCAATATTTCACGAATACAATATCTTAATATTCATACGACATCAAATTTGATATTGTTTATATCAATAGATGAGGGTATAGAAAATATGCTAATTTACTTATAGTTTGTTAATTTATCGATATCGATAACGTAAGTGACTTTTTTAACAACGCCTTTTTCAACTCATACATAAACAATTTACTCAACTCACGCATATTTTTTTTTGGTAGTACATCCTAAATCTATGACTTTAACACTAGGCTGTGCACCTCGCTGCGTTTCCAAATGGCGGCGCATTTCCGCAGCCTAAACCATTCAAAACCAAAATTAGCCAAAACTGTTCATTCGTTCTAATTGTTCTCAATTGATTTATTTAGGTAGATAATATATGTGGGTCAAACGTTTGAAATATTTGGTGGCCCTTTTGATCTTTTTTTTTTGTACTTAGCTATTGGAATTTTGTGTGGCCTCATAAACTGGTTATTTATGATATTAAGGACGGTTTCTAACAAAAAATATTCTTAAATAGGTACTAAGTATGTTAAAGTAATATACGAGTAATTTCTAAGAAAACTGTTTGTTATTTGCTGCTTCTGAAGTTATTAGTAAAAAATAGGTACTGAATTACCTCCTTACCTACTTTTTATTTATTTATTAAGCTTCTGTGGTCAACGGTTGTTGGACTTGTTTTCACGAGGAACCAGTTTCGAGCCTAGGGTCGAACAACAAAAGTAAAATGTGTGTTTAATTATTTTTTAATAAAAACGACGTTGCCTGAGATTGGATATGTGCTCTGTCGTCGATAGGTTTTTATCCTGTCACATTGTGGGACTTTGTGTCTTTGGCTAGTCGTGGGTGCCAAAGTTGCGCTTTAGTCTACTACTTTGGAGATACGGGCGTGAAGATCCTTTTTTTTAGGTCGAAAGTGACATAAAAATCTTTGTGAAATATAAATTTATTGGAGGTAGAATTACATTTGAAATGCCCACTCCATTACAAACGTATCTGTGATACTCCTGGTGTTGCGGATGTCCGTGGGCGGAGCTGATCACTTTCTATCAGATGACCCACTTGCTCGTTTGCCTCCTCTTCTATCAAAAAAAAAATTTGAATCCCAAAAATCAAGCAATAAGAAGCGTAAAAGGTCTCCAAAACGGAACCGGATCAAGTTTACGAGTTGCTTGGTAAGTAGGACTAAATATTTATTTAAACGTTTGTATTTTCGTGTTTTTAAAATAAAATAGTATGGTAACAAAAGAGTATGGTTTGATTGGTCCGAGACTGCTCTGGGTCCGTATTAAACTAGGAGTCACGAGTTTTTGTGGTAACAACCTATGCTCCGGTCAACTCGTCGGCGACTCATGACCTGGAAAATTTGGGATTCTTTAAGGGATGTTCTGGATATTGTTGAAGGAAATGAAAAAGTGACTATGTGTGGTGACTTGAATGGTTAGGTGGGGACGCGACGGGACGGTTACGAGACCGTTCTTGGACCCTATGGTGATAAAAGAGTGAATGATGCTGGTAAGCATATTGTAGATTTATGTATATTTTATACATGGAGAAGGAATGATCAAATGAGTATGATAGATTTGATTTTGGTCGATAGTCGCCTCCGGAAGTGTTTAATGGACACGAGAGCCTTCAGAGGCCCAACTCTTAACACGGACCACTACTTGGTTAGTAGCCGGTTTAGGGGTCTGTTTAAGAAGTGGAGGCACTGGCGAGTACGTATTCCATTTGGAGGGCTTGAAAGGATTAAGAGTGAAAAGTTGCAAGACCTGAGTGTAGGAAGCATGTATGAGAGTCAAGTCCAAGACAAGCTGAATAGTGTGTGCCTACCGGACTTAGACGTGGTTGACTGTTGGAATGTTTTGAAAGATGGTATGGTTGATGTTGCGAAAGAGGTATGTGGGAGTGCAAAGATGCACAAGTCTTTGAATGGTGACGCATGGTGGGATGAGGAGGTAAAAGCCTCAGTTGAAAGAAATAAGAAAGTTTGACTAGACTATGTAGCATGTTTGCAGTCGAATGACAGTATGAAAGATTTGAAGAAAGAAATGTACCATTGTTGCAAGAATATCACCAAACACTTAGTAAAAGAGAAGCGTGAAAGGGAAAGTATGAAGCTAGAAGAGAGGTTGGCTAACAACTTCGAGATGAACACCAAACTCTTTTGGAGGGAGGTGAAGAAGTCTCGGAGTTGTTCATCTACCTCCAGAATGAATAGAATTAAGTCTAAGAGTGGTGATATTCTTATAAGCACGCATGACGTATTAAAACGGTGAAGTGAATTTTATGGAGATATGTATGAATGTGCCCAAGATGTTGCCGCTGGGTCCGAGTACTCATATGACTCGGAAATAGCGGAGTCATCTGACGGCATTATGATGGAAAGAGTTGAATGAGCGATAAGAAGTATGAAATAT
Source organism: Calephelis virginiensis (assembly GCA_002245475.1). Classification (NCBI taxonomy): domain Eukaryota; kingdom Metazoa; phylum Arthropoda; class Insecta; order Lepidoptera; family Riodinidae; genus Calephelis; species Calephelis virginiensis. The sequence goes on along the minus strand of NJDC01011143.1, from coordinate 512 downwards.
GGTAAGGCTGCGGGAGTAGATATGGTTACAGCTGAGATGATCAAACTTGGTGGTCCTGCCGTCCGGAACTCTTTTCTGGGTTCTTTGTAACAAGTGTTGGAAGACTGGCAGAGTACCCGAAGACTGGCGACGTGCGGTCATCGTGCCCTTGTATAAAGGCAAGGGTTCACGTATGGACTGTACAAGTAACAGGGCCATTAATTTGATCAATTTAGCATCAAAAGTGTATGGAAAAATAGTTGAAAGGAGGATGCAAGGGATGTCCGATGGAACATTGTGGGAGGCTCAAGGCGGTTTCAGGTCTGGAAGAGGATGTACGGATCAAGTGTTTTCGATCCGCAATATTGTAGAGAAGCATCTGGCTGTTGGTCAGAAGTTTTTCTGCGGTATTGTGGATCTCGAAAAAGCGTTTGATAGGGTTGTACGTAAGAAACTTTGGGACATTTTGCCCGATTATGGGATAGTCGGATCCCTGTTGCGTGCGGTGCAGTCAATGTATTTAGACTGTAAAG
>NJDC01011135.1:18432-38013 GCA_002245475.1 Calephelis virginiensis | reverse complement strand
TACTACTAAAGAAGTTAAAAACTAAGAGATATTACTTATTTGATTATATTATCCTTGTGCTCAGTCTAATTTGAGAAAATGTCAGTAATTCTCCGTGCTGAAAAAATGCAGAAAAAAACTAAATTAATTTTTTTTATCATGGAAACTCCCGCCGAAAAAATGTAGTATATAATATGTCATTGTATGTATATTTTTGTATCTGTTTGTGGATTCGTAACTTTTGATCGGATGGACAGGATTGAATGGAGATTTTTGTTCAATAAGATTTTTATTTTTGTAGAAAGCTGACGTGACAAAGATGGTTATTACTTACATTAAATACAGTATTTATCGGGGCTTATTGATTTTTTTACTTTAAGATAGCTGCTAAAACTATAACCTCTAGACAAACCTCTGTTAGACCTTCACAAGAGTTATGGACAATTTTCATTTATTAAAACTTTTTATACAAAATTAAAAATTGACAAATATTTCGTTGCTTAAAATCCGTCCCTGCTCACTCAAAGTTCTAAAAATTATCGTGTCAACTAGGCCGCAACTATCTTTCAGAACAGTGTGTGTGAAAATGTTGCATAATTATTTTACTTAATAAAAAAGTCAGTATTTTATATCTGAGATGTTAATAAAAATTTAACACAATGGCCTATAGCCACACACATATATATAGTCACATGCACATTCCCGGGTTAGATATAATATTGAGTTAAACTGTCAAATACAAGGTAATATAACCCTAGTTAGACGTTAACTCAGTGTTAAATACTTAACCCAGGAACGTGCAAGTCGCCCTAAGTATGTAGTAGTATCATACCTTTAGGTTGTCGATTTGTTAAATACAAAAAGAATTTATTTTTGTGAAGAGACGGGAAATAAGCCAAATCACCTGACGGTAAGTGAATACAGCTGCCCGCATATATTTGATATAGCAGGAGTATCATCTACGCGTTGCCTTTTAGGAATAGAACCCTCTTTTCTTACAGGTTCCAGGGTCGATATTTTTTAAAAATACCGCATTTAGTAAATAGTTCCTCGAAGGTATTGTAAAAGGTTAATGTCTTTGAAATTGGAAGATTTTCCCAATAATCTTAAATTCCCAGATGGTCTCATCTATTTTTCTGCCAGACAGCCTATAAGAGGCGAGCAATTAGTTAAAATATTCCATTATAGATCCAGTAGACGACTCTGAATAAGCCAATATCTCCATGCAATTCTAATAGAATAAATTTGCATAAGCATATGATCGGTCATCAACAATTCGAGACGTTGTTTATTGTATGCGGTCGAAAAAAGAAGCTGGTGGGGAGCTGCCAAGAGATTGGAGCAATTCTTTGAGCATGACCGAATTTCCAATGTTTTGGTTTCGTAAGATGTGTCGAATGAGTCCTGTTTTAAGTACCTGGCTTAGTGAGCTCCTCAAACTTTTTAGGAGATAATGCTAGATATTCCAGATGACTACGATAGTAAGCATTCTAATTAATATTATGTTGTCCCCATGAACACAATACCGGCTATAGCAGCAACTCTCATGAACCCCTAAAGAAACTCCCCTTTTATGATTATAAGTATCTTAAGCAACTCTTTTAAAACTAGGAGATGCTTCCTAGAACAAGAAGTAATTTCCCTTTAATCATTATAAGTATCTTCACACCCATATCCCCGAAAAGCTAGGCAGAGGTACAACCAGGGTATCCACAACTAGCCGAAGTCACTAAGGCACTAGAGGTGGTAATGGTACATTGCCAACCTTAGGCCAGAATGTTAGGCCTCGAGCAAAAATAACTTTCCCGGCCACCCCACTCTCCGAACCTGAAAACGTCACAGGTAAGTGCTGATATTATGGCAGCAGGAATAGGTAAGGCGGTGGTACCAATCCGGGCGAGTCACATCAACAACAACGTGACAACAACGTGTCAACAACAACGTGTCAACAGCGTGACATCGACTACCACGTAGTCGATGTCACGCTGTTAGTGACGGTAAGCCTACTTTTAAACATGTGTTGCATTTATTCTTAACTAGCTGTTCCAGTCAACTTAGTTCCACCAGACCAGTTTGTGTGGAAAAATCCAAATGTATTTTTTTAGTTCTCTCGCTGTTAAGCAAGATCAATGTGAGACATGTACCCTATTATTATTATTATTATAAGTATTAAAGAGTACAATGCACTTGGGACTTATCAACTTAATATCTTGAGGGTTGGTTATGTGCCCACCCAGAAGTATACTTCTCACTTTGTTAGGTGCTGGGCACTCACAGAGTATGTGTATTGCCGTTTCCTCTGCCTCCAAGCAAGCTCTACAATCAGGCTCTTCTGCTAGGCTCATTCTGTTTAAATGTTTGTTGAGTCTGCAGTGTCCTGTTGACGCTTGGACTAAGATTCTGAGCTCTTTTCGTTGCATGTTCATTGCAATCGATGTAACTTTGGTGCAAAACCCCGTGACAAGTGTTTTAGCGGCCTACAGTTTTCAGCCAGTTGGACATGCTTTCTTGCCGGGACCAAATCTTGAGCAAACTTCTAGAAGTGATTCTGGCAATCCCACATACCGTTTCAGGTCCTGTGAGGAGAGCGTCCGAGCCCCTTCTAGCCAGTTTGTCTGCAGCTTCATTTCCCTTAACACCTGTGTGTCCAGTAACCCATCCAAGAGTTACTTTGTTTTTTTCTCCAAGCTTGTTTAAGACTTGAGTGAGTGAATGTGCATTCAAAAGTGAGCTTGGATTTAAACTCAACAGATTGCAGCGCTTTCAAAGCTACCTAACTATCCGACAGACTATCCGACAGTATAATGATATGCTTATGAGAGTAGGAGCGGCTTAGATTTTCTTGAGCACACACCAAGATAGCATATATTTCAGCCTGATATATAATAGCGTGAAGACCCCAGCTTACATGCTTGCTGAATAACGGCCGTTGGCATTAGGCACCAGCTCCCGCTTTCCCATCTTTTCTTGATCCGTCAGTAAATCACGTGACGTCCCCTAATTCTATGGATTTTTGATACTGTATTTTATTATCATGGTATCCGATGGCATGGCCATGATAGGATTTGCAATGAGTCCATTGTAAAGTGTCCTCAGAGTTGAATATTGCCAGCTGCATTGGCTTTTCTCCATTGCGCGGAGCATAGTGAGTTTAGCTTCCCGTTGTATATGAATATGTAGAGGGTGCAAGTTAAGATTTGCCTCCAGCGCTTGTGTGAGAGATGATCGGAATGCACCGGTGGCCATGCAGCAGACAATTCTTTGAAGGTTTCGACAGCGTAGATTGGCATGTTACTAGGGCCGTTCTGCTGTTGCAGACTACAGAGCCGTAGCAGACTATAGGTCTTACTATGGCCATGTAAACCCATAGAAAAGCTTTGGGTACGAGGCCCAATTTAGGTCCCAGTAATCTATAGCATGCTCCCATGGCATTTAAAGCCTTCCTTACAACCTGATCTATGTGAGAATTACAGGTTAGTTTCTGGTCTAGAGTTAGGCCGTGATATTTAACTTCTTTAGAAAAATGTATAGTCCTTCCAAAGAAAAAGGGCTCTTTCAGTTTATCCACTCAGTGCCTCTTAGTAAATGGAACTATAATAGTTTTGTCTGTGTTGACAGAAAGTTCTACTTCTGTGCACCACCGTTCCACTATACGTAAGGCTGATTGCAGTAAGTCTGAGACGGTACCCTATGTCCTTCTTCTAGTTCTAAGCTACCTTCTCATTAATTTTAAGACAAGTCGGCTTAGCCGTTTATGAGGTATAAACAGTGTAAATAACACGAGTTTCTTTTATATCGATTTAGAAATAAGATTTTTTTATATGGCTACTCCATTATAGTTCTACATTTACAAATGACACGATGACATGTCAAAGACCTTAATATTCATGAACTTTGAGAAACCCTGACTTAAATAAACAAGAAAACAATTAACGTCCGTCCAGTAAATGGCCTAAAGTTTGAAACACAATAAAACTAATGGAGCATGGAGTAAACTTAGTCAATATTACAGGAAATTGCCTATAAATCGTTGGTTTAAGCATATCCAGGTATTAAAGGTCTTAATTAGTTTAAATCACTTAAGATATCTCAATGGACAATAAACTTTCTTATTCCAGGTTTAAGTTGCATTTGATTTCGTCGTAAATCGTTCTTAATATGAAATTAAAGCACCATTTTGACGATTTGTTAGGTATTAAAACATAATATGAAACTGAATGTATTTTAGATGTTTTGTCTTTGGTGGATTTTTTGGTATGTATATCTGAGAGCACCTGTACATCTGAACGTTTTCAAATTTTAAAGTTTCGATAACTTAAGAAAAAGAAATTTTTGATCTCTTTATTGTAAGTGTCTCAAATACTAGGTAGTTTTATCATAGATGTTACTTTTTATTTTGTGCATTTTATTATGAATAATACAGACTAAAATAAAATAAATAGATATATGCAACCACGTATTAAAATAGTGATACGCGAATTATCACACAAGTAACGTGGTAATTGTTACAATATGGCACCTAATGCACCTAGCAAACGTTTTAGTTTGTAACTGCCAAGCGATGAAACCCGACTTAAAAAATTTACACAACAAATTTTAATATACTTATTCTGATGTGTGTTTCGGAAACCAGAAATTTTCAAAGTTATTAAGTTTTCAAATATTTATAAAAATAATATAATTTTGAAAAAAAAACAATATCCAAAATAGCAAATTTTTGTAGGTATTTGTTTTAGTGCGTTATCTACTTTTTTACATAATATACTTATAAAAAAGGCTTTTTGAAGTCAAAAGTGTTGTTAACACAGATCAAGATTAGAAATAAAAATGTTAGTTATTTGCTGTTATAAAATTCAAGTTAGATACCTGTTTCATGTTGATTAGTCTATTTTGATGTCTGAATATCTGTTTATATGCGATTAAAAAAAAAGAAATTATTCTTGGTCGAATACACTATTCGACATAACATCTAGAACCTTGCTCAGGGGGGGATCATGACCCCATGACCCCACCCCCTTGGATCCGCCCTTGCATCAGGAGAGCCGTCTGCCTGTTCGCTGTCTCTAAACAAAAATAAAATTCAAATACACCCAACCATTGCAACAGGTAAAACGAAATAGAAGCTGGTAAATACTAAAAATGGCCCATACTACTTATAAGTATGCCCTATATTATCGCTGTGAAAACAGTAAACTTTTCTGTAAAATATGTCGTTGCTTTTACAGAGTGAATGGGGCGTTCAGAGTGAAATATGTAAAACACTGATTACAAAGTTTTTGTATTCACTTCATATGGCAGTCGTATTTAACTTGAAAAACGGGTAGTTCTAAATCTGTGTAGTTTAAATTTATGACGTTTTTTAGTTAAATAAATTAATGCACTTTATAACTAGACAAGCCTCAGCACGATCAGGCGAATGACAATGGATCTTGCATATGTTTTGAACACTATTCTCAATGCAGACATATTTTATGCATTTTATACCTAGCCAAGCGTCAGCACGATCAGGCTAGTCATAATGGGTCTTGCATAAGTTTTGCATACTTTATTCTTACCCCTTATTAATAAAACTTACGCGCCCTTTGATCTAGAGTGCAACTTCACCATTACCAACCTAAAAATGAAGTTACACACCAGATCAACGGGTGCGTAAGTGTTGGTCCGGGATCATTCGCGGAATAGACCATCTGCCTTCCAGCCAGGCAGCTCGTAAAAGACAAAAATAGACTTACCATCACTAGCACCATCACATCTGACTAGTTGGTAGAGTTTCGCAGCGATTTGGATGGATTAGTAGAACTGCCTTACCTATTCATGCTTTAACGTCGTTACGTGTCCCGGTTCGGACACGGTCAACTTCCGTTTACTCGAGGTTCAACATCCCAGTCTCAGGTTGGCAACGCAACAGTGTCTTCATGTGGCGTGAATGGCTTAGCATCAAGAAATCCGTCAGCTTTTTTGCCTTCCAATATCATAAAAAGTAAAAGTATGAGCATTTTCAAAGCACATTTCGTTCATCTCATCAAGATAATATGTAGTATGTTAAAACTAAGATAATATTAACTATATGTAAATACAAATTGTGACACTTGTATAACAACGTATTTTATTTTTTAGCACTTGCCCTGTGCTCCGGGGCGAAATTTTTCTTTCTTTAAAATTTATAGAAACTTGTATAACACTTTCTATAATTGAGATATTATTAACAAAATGTAATGAGCTATTTGAACATTTGTTTATTTTATTTATAAACATAGTTTGTAAAAGGGTTATGAATGTGGAGAAAGCCAGGCAGTTTTGCAAGGATCGTGAGGTTTGGCTCTCGATACTCTTTGCCTACCCTGAAGGGACTTAGCGTGATGATATGTGTATATTATTATGTCAGAACAAATTATGACCATGGCATAATTTGTTCTGACATAATAATGCGTAATATTGTGAGCAATCTCAAAGCAAATTTCGCTATAATTAAATAAGAAAACGGTACGCTAAAACTAAGATGTTAATTTTATGTCTATACAAATTATGACACTTTCAACAACTGAGATATTGTTAACAAATGTTATGAGCAATTTGAACAATTACATAATATTTTCTATATTGTAATTAATTGTGTCAGAACAAATTATGACCATGGCATAATATATATATCATAATATTGTGAGCAATCTCAAAGCAAACTTGGCTATAATTCAACAAGAAAACGGTACGCTAAAACTAAGATGTTAACTTATATTGTGTCAGAACAAATTATAACTCCGGTATAACTGTGACGTGGGCTCTAATGTAATTGGATTCTCTATAAATCCTCGCTTCGTGGGACATATTGTGTTAGTGACCTGTTGGGGATTTGTGGCCTAGTATGTTATAAACACTTATCAAAAGATATAAAAACGGGTGACCTGTTTCAAAGTAATAAAAGCTTCAAAATTTAAAGCGCTATTCAAATTTGAGAGTCGACATAAATATGCAATGTTTTCAACCGACTCAAAAATGCTGCAAAAATGTTACTCAATTCGACTGTATGTTTTATGTATGTTTGTTACTCGAAAACTCATGCAAGAGCTAATCGATTTTGATGTTTTTTTTTAAAAAGATAGATGATTTTAGTTTCATCACGATCTAACAAGTGGTTTTTGTTATACTGAATAGTCATTCATCATTAACTATGCGGTCGTCAAGGTAAGTTAAAAATTTATACTATTAGTAATAAAAATAATGTATTTTGGTAATGATTTCTTTATTTTATGATATTGGTTGGCAAACAAGCAGACGGATTTTCTGATGGTAAGAAATTCACACCGCCTAGAGACACCAAAAGTGGTAATGGTGCTTTGCCAACCTGAGGCCGGGCTACCTTACCCTCCGAACCGGAACACGTCATGGCGTTATGGCAGCAGGAATAAAAGAAAAGTCATGTTAGTTACACCATTTGAAAGTCATGTTAGTTACACTAGATAAAAAAGTGTGCTCTTAGTTATGGGTGAAGTGAAACATAATATCAGAGCAAGTGGGAATATATTTTATTGCTGCCAACTTCAATTTCCAGATTTTCAAATTACGATCATTTGTTACTGAGATGAGTTTTAGTTGGCTAGGGAATTCGCTAGGGAATTATCTGTTAAAGTTTAGTTTTTGATATAATGACGGCTGGATATTTGTTACTCTTTTATACTAAAAAGATTTAACAGATATTGATGAAATTGTTTATTATAATATTGGAAGGCAAACAAGCAGACGGATTTCCTGATGGTAAGAAATTCTTGCCGGCTAGAGACACAAAAAAGTGGTAAAAGTTGCCAACTTGAGGAAAAGAAAGTTTATCGCCTTCTTTACCCTCCGAACCGGAACACGTCAACGGTAAGCAATGACGTTATGGCGGCAGAAATAGGTAAGACGGCGGTACCAATCTGCGCGAGTTGCTGCAAAACTGTACCACAGTCAGATGTTTATATCTTACTAGTACCTATTCCATCCTATCCTATCCAGTAGTAGTAGTAAATATTAATAATGATGTTTCTGATTATAGATCACCTCTGTGGTTTAGTGGTCGGACATCGAGTTCCAAGGTTCAACCCCGGTCGGACAAAAAAAATAGAAAATGTGTATTTTAAATTTTCTACTAAAAATAACCTAACCGGGATTTGAATATGAGTCCGGTTAGTTTGGTTTGGTTTCGTTTTAGTTAACAAAGTACCTATTTGTGTCTTTAAAATCGTTTCAATGTTCGCAATATTAAGATTGGTTCAAGTATTTTCCAAATAAAAATTAGTGGGTAGGTATTATTACTTTTATTTAATGTAATTGTCAGCAAACAGGCACATGGTTTTCCTGATAAATCAATAAATAATAATAAAAAAGAATAATAAAAAAGCCTTTTCTTTCTTACCAATTACATCATTCATCATTATCATTATTCACGTTTATTTGATCGATGCAAGAACCCCTCTTAGGTGAAGGCCTTCTCCAGAGGGTATTTGATAAGCAGGTTTCTATGATATTTATTTATCAATTTGTCGTAGTATTCTTGTGGCATGAGTTTTGTTTTTTCTTCTAATAAGCTTGTAATGTTAATGAGTAGAAATTCAGTGTATGCGGAAACCTGTTCTTCAATTTTAAGTTGATAATTTGTATTTTTATCATAGCTTGCTCTGCTTTTGGGCAGCCTAGCTTTTATTTTAATTTTTTGAGGTTTTCCTGATAGTAAGAGATAATTGTGACTTATATACACTACTAGCGGCCCGGTACGTACTTCGCTACGTACATGACCGTATGAATGACATAACACAACAAAAGAAAAAAAGAAAAAAAAAAAACTGAAAAAGTTTCAATTTGACAGCGGGAATTGCGCTGTCATCTGAAAAAAGTTTAAATTTGGCTGAAAAATACCCATTAACAAAACGATCCGCCATTTATTGAATTCATTTGTTACAAAAAATGTGATAAATGAAGAACCGCTGGACCGATTTTATGCAAACTTCACACAAACCACCTATTAAATAGTCCAAACGAAGCCTAAGCATTTGGTTTTGATAGGTGAGCCCGTTCTTGAGTTATAAAATACAACGAAAAGTGGCATTGATTTACATATATATACTAGCTGACCCAGCAAAGTTGGTATCGCTTGACATTAATGCTTCGATACTAGCGCAGTCTGGACCCAATGTGAAACATTCCAAAATCATCAACTACTCATCATTAAAAAAAATAATTAAAAAAACATTTTCCAGAAGACCATATTGTGAATCTAAGCCATTCTCGAATTCTCTTGTCATGTTACAGGTGAGACATTGTCCTGAACCCTTGATGTTAGACCTATTGTGCAAGTCTACCGGCTATCTTATCCTCGGACCGGGACATGATAGCGTTATTATGGCGACAGGAATATGTAGTGCTGTAAATTCCTACAACACTCTACTTTTTAAGATTAACTAACTAGTGCTACCTGTGGCGTTGCCCGCGTTGTTGACAGTTTCACAGAAATATTTTGTCGGAATTAAAACTATCGTGTTAATCCATGTTACCAGCTGCGTGTGCAAATTTCATGAAAATCGGTATAGCACCGTGTTGGTCCGAACTCCTTTGCAGAATAGATCTTGCCAGGCAGCTCGTAAAAGGCGAGCATAGGCTTACCGTCTCTAACACCGTGGCAATTGACTAGGTGGTAGAGCTTCGCAGTGACTCGCCCAGATTGGTACCACCGCCTTATCTATTCCTGCCGCCATAACGTCCTGACGTGTTCAGGTTCAGACGGTGAGGTAGCCGGTAAACTTATTTTAGCTCGAGGCCTAACATTCTGGCCTCAGGTTGGCAACGCACCACTACCGATTTTGGTGTCTCTAGGCGACGTGAACTTCTTACCATCAGGAAATCCGTCTGCTTGTTTGCCTTCCTACATCATAAAAAGTAAAAATAAAAAAGGCATTTTTGTTTGAAGCAGTAACAAACAAACATACAAACTTTAATTATATTAGTAGGATGAATAACAACTGTTTTCGTATTGAATTTTAATATCTCACTAGAAGAACAGTCGGTATCACTCGACACTTGATACTCTCTGACTGCTTGAAGGAGGACGTGTCGTGAAGATATATCCATATGTATATAGAAAATGACCTGTATGTTAAAATGTTTTACTACATTCCGGATTTCAAGTTGTTTGCTTACTTTATACTGAGTGTTGTTATGTCTGTAATTTCTGAACTTCAAAACTTATGAAACATATACATACATATCTTCATGCCAAGTTCTTTACGGGGTAGGCAGAGAGTATCGAGTGCCAGACCTCACGATTCTGACAAACCTGTCTAACTTATGAATTGGGAATTTTAAGGACAATCCATTTAGCACATAAATCATTTTTTCTGTCGATGGCGCTAAAACTTTTTTTCATATTTTCGAAATACTTAGGACTCTTCAACGGGATTTATCTTAAGTGGACCGATTTGTTTTTATTTATTATTTGAAATTCTGTTAATATATTTCAATGGCTTATCGCCTGGTGGATGGAGTTAGTGTCTTATATCTTATTTTTCTGATGTTATTCCGGTTCTCATTTATAGAATAGATTATAGGATAGACTATAATAGAATAGACTATCTGGTTTCTATAGCTATATCTATAGCTATAGATTACCAACTACCTATTCCACTGATGGAAGAGTGCTGTGAAGCAACGAATCCTGCTAAAAAGCTAAGGATATACCATCCTACCTATTTCTGCCGATATAATGAAATAAGTGTTCCAGCCCAAGGGGTAGGGTAGTCGATAGACTTGCACGTTAGGTATAACATCATATTCACAGATCAGCAACGCACCAATAACATCTATGGTGTTTATAGGCTATAGTTGTCTAACCGTCAGGAAAGCGGCGTACTTTTTTGTTGTCATTTGTCATCAAAAAATCAATGAAATAAAATAACATTCAACATTTATCAAAGTTGTAGATGAGAGGTTGGTACCTTCAAATATTTTAAGAGCAGTAAAATAACAAAAAAAGACGTATTTGATTAATGTAATAAATAGGTAAACAAAAAACTTGCGAGTTAAGTTTATCTTAAAAACTACTTGGCTAATCTTAATTAAATCATCTCTGAATGACCTAAGTTTTAAACAACCACCTTTGTCCCACCCATTCAGTTTGGAAAGGAAATATTTATACGTTTTTCTTAACTAAGTTTAGCCTCTGTGGTCTAGCGGTCCAGTTGTTGGACTTGACTGCTTGAGGTCCCGGGTTTGAATCCCGAATCGGGCAACAAAAAGAAAATTAAATTTTTCCAATTTTCTAATAAAAAAAAACGTTGCTCGGGATTGAAAATGTGCCGATAGGCTTGCCACCAATCACAATATGGGACTTCATGTCTTCGACTAGTCATGGGTGCCCTGGTTGTTCCTCTACGTACCTCTTCGGGGATATCGGGTGTCAAGATACTTTTTTCTTAGTTTAGTCTTACACGCATACATACACACGCACACACACGCACACACACGCACACACACGCACACACACGCACACACACGCACACACACACACACACACACACACACACACCGGGTACCTACATCCATCCACATTCGCATTGTATATCTGCTTTGTCAATCTTTCATCTGTCATTCTTTCCACATGACCGAACCAGCGGAGCATGCCCTTTCGCATTTTAACACCAACACTTTCTTTCAATCCCACTCTTTCTCGGATCTACTGTTACGAATGCGGTCAGCGAGCGTTACACTACAGATTTTCCGTAGTGCTCTCATTTCGACCGCATTTATCCTAATTTCATGCTCTTTCTGACATACCCAACTCTCGCTTCCACACAATAACGTTGGAATAAGCACAGAATTATGCAAAGCGAGTTTAGCTTTTTGGCTCAAAACCTCGTTTTGGAATAGCTTACCCAACGCTCCATTCACAATTAAAGAAACTCGTGCAAAATTACCTATTCCCTGACCATTCATAAATATCTAAAATGCACAACGTTAATATTCCAGTTTTCACTTCTCCCGGCACTCCCGGAGTGCAACCCGTCTTTTTTTATTTGATTAAACTTGTTTTTCTTTAGTTCCTTTTAATTTTTGAGAGGCTAAAAATTTACTAACAATGACGCCATTATTTTATTTCTAATACGATATTGTATTATTACCTTATTATAACAAAACATATTTAAAACAAAATATTTGTTCAGAAACAAATTTATATTCAATTTTGCTATAGGGTATGTTATACCCTGCCACATACTTCTTGTTAGATTTTCTAACCACACTCTCGCCGGGTTAAAAAAATTGGTTTATTCATAAAAACAAACAGAATTAATCGTTGTACTTTTAATCATCAGCTCATGGTAGACCTCCATTTTCTACACAATTTTTAAATAACCTGTGTTTTTCCACAATACGAGAACTGCATTGTACTCGCGCTGTTTTAAACCATATCAATTGTGGAAAAGAACAAATGCTATTTAAAAAGTTTGATAACATAATTAGGCACAGTAAAACTGCGAAAACCAATTCCAAATATTTCATTAGGAAACATGTGAATTTGATAGTTCTTTTTTAAAAATGTTGATCAACAATAATGAGGTGGCAAACGTAGACAAAAAAAATGCATTTCACTACTATGGGATCACCACGGAGCCAAGATCTGCATTTCTAAAAACGAACTATTAAAAACAGATTGTCATTGGTCAAGTCATCGCTTAACAAATATAAAAACATACAGTAAGTAAGTAAGTATCTTCACGCCGATATCCCAGAACAGTTAGGCAGAGGCACAACTAGGGTAGGTACCCACGAAGATAATAAGTCCCACAATGTGATGGGTGATAACCCTCTCGCCAACCGGACATGTACAATTTTTTTTTGACGCCCGACACAGGGATCGAAACCAGGACCGCTAGAAGTTAAATTCGACTCCGGACTGCTAGATCTCCGAGGCGAAAAGCATAAAGTCAAAATGAAAACCTCCTTTTTGGGAGTCGGTTAAAATAGTCGGCTAAAAAAACTTGACAAGATCGATCCTATAGAAACCCGATAAACGCCTGTCCTTGCTTATACCGCATTTTGTAATATACTCAATTGCCTTTCAGTAAGCGGCAGATAGCGTGTATTACCTTTACTTTTATACGTACATATCTTCACGCCAAGTCCCTTACGGGGTAGGCAGAAAGTATCAAGTGCCAGACCTCACGATCCTGACAAATCTGTCTAGCTTTTTTTATAGAATAGGAGGCAAACGAGCAAGTGGGTCACCTGATGGAAAGTTATCACCTCCGCCCACGGATATCCGCAACACAAGGAGTATCACAGATGCGTTGCCGACCTTTAAGGAATGAGTATGCTCTTTTCTTAAAGGTTTCTAAGTCATAATCGTTTAAGAAAACCCCCCTTGGTAACTGATTCCACAAAGGCACCATTTTTTGGAATTTTGAAACGAGATTCCTAAAGGAATTCCGAATGTATGTGGCGGACTTTATAGCGGAATCGGACGGATTTTTTATATAACCAGGTGAACTTCTGTGGTCTAGCGGCCCAGGTGTTGGATTTGACTTCATGAGGTCGTGGGTTCGATTCCCGGGTCTGACAACAAAAAGTAAATGTGGTTTTTCCAATTTTCTAATAAAAAATGTTGCACGGGTTCGGATATGTGCCCAGTTGGCGATAGGCTTGCCACCTATCACATTGTGGGACTTAGTGTCTTCGACTAGTCGTGGCTGCCCTGGTTGAGCGTCTGTCTACCTCTTCGGGGATATGGGCGTGAATATACTTTTTGAATCAGTTTTCTATTTCCTTGAACAAAACAAAGCGTTTTTTTTAATGCCAGACTTCTTTTTTCTACAATTTGTGAAAAGCAAAAACATTTTCTTCAGTATTTCTAGAGTTTTAGCCAAATTTGCGGTTTTCTTACATGAGAAGTTCAAACTTCCAGGATATCAAATTAAATCAAAATATTTTTTATTTCACATTAACTTTACAAGAGGCACTTGTGACGCGTCTATTTAATACTATTTACCACCGGATCGAAACGCGGCAAAACACTGAGAAGATCCAGTAAGAAACTCAGTGGGCTTTTCTTTTTTTACTTATATTAAAATGCAAATACACTAATAAAAGTGATATTTATATGAGATTGACAAAAAAAGCAATTAACCCCAAGCGTTCTAAATACTTTATATTTAGCAATGGTATAATAACCTTTTCTATATACTTATTTTATGATATTGGAAGGCAAACAAGTAGACGGATTTCCTGATGATAAGAAATTCATGCCACTTAATGGTGCGTTGCCAACCTGAGGCCGGGATGTTGGGCCTCTGGCAAAAGTAAGTTTATGGTCATGTACAAAACTGGATGATTAAGAAGGTGACCAGTAAACTTGCAAAAAGGATTTATCCCAACCACACAAAGCCGCGGTAACCAGTTAGTAATGTAATAGGCAGTTATTGTTAAATGGATTAACGATAGTCATATTGGTTGCATGTCTAGAATCAAGGTCGACGAGTGACAGCCTGGAGTACGAAACGATTAAAATACCTTTAGGTTTTTTACCTTGACAAAAACAAACCGTAGCAAAAATTACGCGATATGTGTAAAATAATTGCTAGATCATATAATTCTGTAAATAAACAAACAATTGCTAACTTAATTGGATTTGACACATAGCAATTCAAGTATATTCACGCCCATATCCCCGAAGAGGTAGGCAGAGGTACAACCAAGGCACCCACGACTAGCCGAAGACACTAAGTCCCACAATGTGGTAGGTGGCAAGCCTATCGCCAACCGGGCACATTTCCAATCCCGACCAACATTTTTTATTAGAAAATTGGAAAAATCCAATTTTCTTTGTGTTGGCCGACCCGGGATTCTAACCCGGGACCTCATGCAGTCAAGTCCAACACCTGGACCACTAGACCACAAAGGCGATTCATCCCGTTTTCATCGCTAATTACTAGTTTTTACTTAAAAAGACGTACTTATTAGTTAATTTGCCCCATTCGTGGCTACTTTAAGGCCTTGCTGCCATGTCTTCCTTATTAATCAAGACTTATTAACAGTCATAACTCATTTCAGGTCATAAGTCATAAGTCAAAGTCATGTCAGGGACTTGAGTAAAGGGGTGGCCTTGTTACTCAAGCTCATTTTGACAACGTTCTAACGGCTAATTACTGATCTTTCAAGACATTTGACATTGTTATGAATTTACAATTTACATGTAAATTTAGGGGTTATAGAATTTATTTTATTTTTGACATACTTTGATAAATTTAATATATACGAGCAGTATACATATTTGTTATCATACGTCCATCCTTATACTTAGTCATTGAAATCTGACATTTTTTATGAAAATTTTAATTTTAACATTATACTATTAACCTACATTTTTTATTTTATACTTTAATTTTAATTTCGATATTATTACTTATTTATTATAATTTCATTGCCGAATAAATTTTGCATTTGTTACTTTTTTAAATTGTATTCCCTGTTTTTAGGGAAAAACCATAACCTGGTTCTAACTCATCTATTATTATTATTTTTGACTACCTGCATGGTTTGTTTATATTATTGTCATACATTAGGATGCTGTTGAGACAAGATTTGTTTATGTATTTGTTATGTGTTTGTTTTTTGCAATGTTTGATGTAAGGTGTTTTTAAAGGTTGTAATATTTTTTTTAACTACCGTATATGCTTGTAAAAAATTATTTTAATGTATTTTTACTGTTGACGTATTTCAAGTGTAACGAATGTACCTACGAAATAAAGACGACGAATTGAATTGAATTGAATTGAATTGAATTGAATTGAATTTAGTGAGATTTGGTGACAATGAGGATTTACACGATACACTAATTTCTTCATAAATATTACACTTGTGCACTTTATCTGAACAAAGCTGTTTAGCTTTGTTTGCTTTTTGTTTATTAGTTTTAATTCTCACCTAAATTAACTAATTTTACTCATAATTATATATTAATAATTACGAAAAAAATACGATCATTTTCTTTCACGATGGTGCCAAAACTCCCCGTACTTATGATCTATGATAACACAGCAGACGCTTTTCAACTATGTATAATTGTGTCAATTATCTACGGTGGAAGGTTCCAAATAGTCTAAGATCCGAAGTAAGGTCGACCTACACCGAGCTGATAATAGAATGAAACCGGTTTTATAAAAATTTAGTATATCAGAAAATATATTAAAAATGGTTAGCCTAAAAAAATCATGGACATTTTTATTTTATTTTTTAAAATGTTTTTGTTATTAATCGGTGCAATATTACGGTTTTATTCCGACTTAAAGTATAAGACGAAGTTGCAGAAGTTGGGTTACCTGTTATATATCTGGATTGCCAGGTATAAACAGATAATTTATTGTCGATGCTAGTTGCTTTCACGGAATTGGATAATATAAAAAAAAATATCACCATATGAGCAGTTTTATTACAATTTTTCCAAATTTTATTATAATTTGTGTTGATATATAGAGTTGCTTGAAAAAAAAATTGGAAACATGAAAAAAATTTTTTTTAAATAATGAAAAACGTTCGGTCCAGGATTTGTTTAGGCAACTCACTTGTAATATGATCGCTAGTATACTTGACTATAAAATATGTTTCATTCTATTATCAGCTCGGTGTAAGTCGATGTAGGTTCGGATCTTCTACTAAAACATTTAAGTAACCGTAACATTAAATATGTTGTTTATTTTATTTTATGGCTTCTTATCAAAAATGACTTCATATCAAAGATTATGTGAATAATGCCTTTTTAAGAAATCAAATGTCTCAAATGCAACTTCAAATGGCCGTCCCTGTGGTAGAGTGGTCCGATGAAAAACTTGACCTCACGAGGTCTCGGGTTCAATTCTGGGGTCGGTCAACAAAAAAAAATGTGGATTTTCCAATTTTCCAATAAAGTTGCTTGGGATTTGATATGTTGGCGATAGGCTTACCATCTATCACATCGTGGGATTAAGTGTCTTTGGCTAGTCGTGGGTGCCTTGGTTGCGCCTCAGCCCACGTCTTCGGGATATGTGTGTAGAGATACTTTTTTAATAATTTTAGTATATTTTTATTTATTTGTTCTAATTATAGCTATAGTTAATTGTTTTTTGTACATGATACCTTCCATTTTATTTTCACAGCTTAATTTTTTTTGGGTTGGCTGGAAGAAATTTCTTTAGTTAGAGATAAGCTCGCCTTTTGTGCATTTTTAACTTCTCGTGTATTTTGTGTATATTTTGTGTGCAATAAAGTGTTAAATAAATAAATGATTAAATAAAAAAGGATTAACCCTTATCATCATTTACCGTTATCTTAAATTCTAAAAAGTTCGTAGTCTTTTTTTACCGTAACAGGTCGCAAGTAGACGACACAACAAAGTCTCTGAAAGAGACAACCTCGGCCAATAGACACCATAGACGTTATAGGCGCGTCTTTGTCCTGTGGCCGGTATATTAGGCCCATTATGCAACCCACTACCCTCCAGATCGGACCATGACAGTCATTTTGACGATAGGAATAGGTAAAGCGGTAGTTTCACCTGAAAAAGTTGCTACACAGCACTTTAATCAGCAAAGCAAATATAGTGGTAATACCTACTAAAACTTTACAAATAATACCATCTCACTGTGTAGAGTAAATAATATAGTAAACCATCTCCTTACTTAATTAAGATTGGAAAGTTTGGTCAGTTCGATCGGTTTACTAAAGTTCCTTCCAACTTGGCTGTCGCCAACTTGGGGACAAGGTAGCGGGTTCTAAACTTCGAAACTAGCTTTGATCAGTTTGAAATTTCAAACTAGTATTTAAAGGCAATATTAATATTTGAAGAACTAATCGCTTTTAAGGTTTAAATGTCCACTATTGCCGTTGCCTACCTGAAGTTCAGAATCCGATTCCGACTGCTTTGCCTGGAAATGCACGGCGGGTGACCGGTTTGTGTATCACTTTGTGGATTTAAGTACCTTCGGCTAATCGGGAGTGACCTGGTTATACCTCTAACTACGAACTAATGTACCTACTTGCAGATACGGGCCTGAACATACTTTCTTTTTTAAGAACTTTTTGCGTTTAGGAAATATGTCTGACTGTTTCGATTTATATTTCATAAAAAAAGTTAGATAGAAACCAACTAATCGATTTGTCATTTTCCTTCCTTCCTTTTATTTAGGTATCTGGCTTAATATTTTTTATTAATAAAAAAAAAACGTAAAAATATGCCATAGAGCGCTGCCTCCAATATTTTTAATTTTAGCATAACTAGCCGACCCGGTGAGCTTCGTTCACGCGGCACCCGATACTTTCTGCCTAGTCTGCAGGACTTGGCGTGAGTATATATTCGTATACGTAAAATTACCCTTAATGTTCAAATGTTTTTTCATTCTGGGTTTCAAGTTAATTGGTCACTTGAAACTAATTATACTCGTATAATTACTTATAACACATATCTTCACGCCAAGGTCCTGAGGAATTACGCAGAGAGTATCGAGTGCCAAACCTTGAAGATCCTGCTAAAACTGCCTGGCTTCCTTCACATTCCTAGAATTACGCCGGTTTTGAAGACTCTTGACACTAGAATAAAATGACTTTAATTATAGGAAACACAAATAGCTTGTAGGCACTAACGATTGTGATGATGCATCGCCGACCTGAGGCTAAAAGGTTCTATTAAAAAGTAAGTTTACCTGATTCTAATCTCTCCATGACTGAATACCAGAGTGGAGGAACCACATTCATTACCCTTTCCATACAAACACGCCAGCTTCAGATAACACCCGACCGATTTGATCGTGGTATGTCAACCTAGGTCTCCACATCCATCCCCATCTGAATTGTTTATTTGCGTTGTCAACCTTTCATCTGCCATTTTTTCTACATGTCCAAACCAGCAGACCATGCCATTCCTCATTTTAACATCAACACTTTCTTTCAATCCCACTCTTTTTCGGATCTCACTGTTACCAATTATTTATCATATACGGATGGATATATATGGATGGTTTGTTATACGGATGGGTAGTGTGTCTGTACTTTTTAAGCTATAAAACCAATAAATCGCCTCTGTGGTCTAGCGGACCCGCGTCGAAGCTCACTTCTAGAGGTCCTGGGTTCGATTACCGAGTCAGTTCGATTTTCAATTTTCTTATAACAATAACGTTGCCAGGGATTGAATATACCTATGTCCAGTTGGCGATAGGCTTGCCACCTATCACATTGTGATAGGTGTATCTTCGGCTGGTCGTGGGTGCTTTTGTTCTGCCTCTACCTATCTCTTCGGGTATATGGGTGTGAAGATATTTACTTACTTACTTAACTTGGATATACTTTCAGGACTATCTGTAGACTGTGAAGAACTTACTACAAAACAGTCCTAGCAATTCACTTACTATGGAAAATTTCACGTAAGAAAATGGTTATACTTAGGGACCTTCAAGAAAAGAGCGTACTCATTCCTCAAAGGTCGGCAGCACATCTGCTATCACAGTGCTCCTAGTGTTGCGGATGTCCGTGGGCGGAGGTGATCACTTTCCATCAGGTGACACACTTGCTCGTTTGCCTCCTATTGTATGAAAAAAAATCAGAATCATTCATGAA
>NJDC01011135.1:0-18039 GCA_002245475.1 Calephelis virginiensis | reverse complement strand
TTACTTAAGAGATACTGAATAACCCCGTTTTACGTTAAGGTGTTTCTCCACATTCGGGTTTCAATTTATTTGGTAACTTTATACGAAGTGTGAACTATATACAAAATTATGGGACTTATTGCAGTTAAAAAAAAACAAATAAATCAATTTGATTACATGTCAATGAAATAAAACAAATTACCAATCTCTCACGAGAACACCTTTAGTGAGGGGGTAAAAAGTAGCCAATAAGATGCCTTGAAATATAAACTGCCTAACAGTAAAACTTCGTTTCGATCAGTAGTAGATTCAACGTGAATTGCGACTTTAATACAAATAAACAGACAACCCCACAAAATTTTTAAAAATTACTGAAATATGTTCTATGGTTTCAGTTTCCTTAGTCTCACCAGGGCAGCTAATATCAGATGTTTTCTTAGGACCTGTACCTGCAGACTTAATTCTTTCAGCTCATAAATCTATCAAATTGCATTTTTCTGTCAGAAACCTTTTAAAGCCATGATAATTTAAACTTCGCAGTTCTGAATCATACTTAAAAATCATAAGCTGTAAAGTTTTCTACTGTTACAAAGTAAATTAGGTTTGGTTAAAAAACGGAACCGCATGATCATACCCTCACGTCTGAAAAGGTATTTTAGTAAGAATAACACATTAAATTCGTTTTATAGATTTTAACAACATTCATTTTGAAAGACGCTATTTATTTCTAAACTGTTATAAGATAAAGTTGTATGTTAAGAAGTAATAAGTATAATTGTGTTCTAAACAAATTCATTTCAGAATTCAGAATGATAAAAGTACTCAAAAGTCACTTAAAAAAGAGGGACTTTATATTATGTTCGAATCAAATTTTTTTATGTAGGTTAATCGATTTCACAGTAATTTCTGAAACGATTTTTTTTATTTAAGAAAGCGTACTTCCTATTTGATCTAAATACCAACGTCAGGGTCTGATGATGCGAGCTAAAGTAAGTTTACCGGCTACCTTACTCGCCGTACCCGATCATGTCAACGGCAAATATTGACCTTATGGTAGCAGGAATAGGTAAGGCGGTATCTAAACTGTTATAAAATAAAGTTGTATGTTAAAAAGTAATAAGTATAATTATTGTATTCTAAACAAATTCAAGTCAGAATGATAAAAATAGATTATTTACTTATAAAAGAGGGACTATTATGTTCGACTCTCAATTTTTTTATGTACGTTAATCGATTTCACAGTCATTTCTGAAACGATTTTTTTTAGTTAAGAAAGCGTACTTCCTATGTGGTCTCAATACTACTGTCTGGGTTAACGGCAAATATTGACCTTATGGCAGCAGGAATAGGTAAGGCGGTAGTACCAATCCGAGCGAGTCGTTGCGACACTCTACCACCTAGTAGGCTTTCACGGTGTCAATAAGCCTATGCTTGCCATTTACGAGCTGCCTGGCAGGAAGGTAGATGGTCTATTCTGCAAAGCAGCCTGGACCAACACAATGGAAAGTTTCTTTAAAATAATTTACAATAAATATCTTCGAATACGGTTTAAGTATAAATTTCTCTAGACCGTGGTGGAATATCCAGAACTCAATGGACGAAGAATATTCAAGTGAAATGTTGGGAGAGATAATGATGTCGGCGACACGGCGACACACGGTACATGGATTTCTGAGTATTTTACAGGAAAAAATATATTTCCAAAGCTTTGCGTCCTGCTACGAGTAGTTGTAGTTTTAACTTGAACTTAAAGAATTAAAGTAACTCATGACCTAAACTTTTCTAAATGTAATGAAATGATCTAATTCACATTTTAAATGAACAAACACACCTTAAATTCATCACATTTTAAAGAAGAAACTTTAAATGAAGAAACATTTGTATTGTTTTTGTTTTATCAATAGCCTATCAAAAGTAGTTTAAGTTTTAACAGCATTATCAGCTGTTATTAGTGACACTGATAGGTTTTTCATAAAATAACAAATTGTAAGCGATATGTAGAACAGTAAAAGTGTTTCTTTATTTAAGTATATGAATCTTTGGAAGTTTTACTTAGCGCTGAAGATGGAAAATATGAAATAGAAGTAATCTAGCTCAGATAATTTTTTGCAAAAAAAATCTTAATAAAGTTGTGACTTGTGAGTAAACATTGAGTGTCTAGAGTGTATAAGTAAAAAACTCGATTTTAAACCTTAAAACAGAGGTTCCCAAACTTATTTCATGTAACGCCCACTTTGAAAATCAGTTGTTTTGTAGCGCCCCCCCCCCCTCGTTTTTTTCTTGTCAATAACCTCAATAACATATTTGTTGCGCCTAGTTTAAAAAAAAAAAAATTTTTTCAAGATTTATACCGCCCCCCTCTAGGCTTCCAGCGCCCACAAGGGGGCGTTATCGCCCACTTTGGGAAAGGCTGCCTTAAAACCTCAAATAAACAGTTTAAAACTCGCCTGCAAGACCAAGTAACTGAGTTTTGCAGTTTATTATTGACAGTTTGGTAACTGACGGTATGTTTGGTTTTGGGTTAATAAACAAATATATGTAGGTACGTTTCATACTACATTTGTTAATAAATAATATTACAAACAATGCTTATAACCTTAATGGGAGGGAAAAATTCAAAGAAATAAATATTTTAAGCTGGAGTTTTCAATACATTTATGAAAATTAAATATATGCAAAAAAAAGTGTGTATGTTTGCAAGAAAATATGATGTTCACAATGTAAATACGAGAAATATATTTTTTATTTTACATATTTACATTGAAACCATCAAGCAGTATATAAAACTCGTTCCCATAATGTAGAAAATAATTTTTGATTTCTAGGCTGCCAGTGTTATGAGAGATTTACCTTTAAATAAATAAATGTCCCTGGACAAGTCACACAAATTGAATCTAACCCCAAAGTAAGCAAATTATATGTTTGTGTTATGGGTGTTAGTCATCGATTCAATACACAGAAATACTCAACTAGATACCAGAAAAAAATTAATACACACCTAGACCTGGAAATGCAGACATCTACATGCTCTTTACACAAATGCCTGCCCCAGTCGGGAATCGAACCCGAACCTCGCGGTTGGTCAATGTAGTTAGGCGTGTACTCTAGCCACTCGACCAACGAGGCGATCAAATTATGTAAGAAAGGTTATTATATCTCCACAAATGATTAAGTATTATAAATATCGAGTATTAAGAAGACGAACATATTCGTCAGCTTCTATCTCATACAGCAAATTGTAATGTAATTTTTTTTACTTTTTATTTTTGTTATATTTGTTGTGGTACAAATTATAATCTAATTATAAAAAAAAACATATAAATATTTTGTAATTTAATATATTGTATTTAATTAGACTCTAATTTGTATTTTTTCTAGTTTATGATATTACAATTTGATTAGAAAAGACAAGCCCGCTGAGTTCACTTCGCCGGGACATCTCAATCTCAATTCGGTGATAATTCATAAAAATGTTGACGCTCACAAGTACCACTTGTATGGTCCATGTGAACAAAGTATTTATCTGGTTCTGTTCAAACTAAAAAAAAGTAAATAAAATAAACTTTACGCCCTTATCCCCGAAGAGGTAGGCAGAGGCACAACCAGGGCACCCACGACTAGCCGAAGATAAGTCTCACAATGTGATAGGTGGCAAGCCTATCACCAACCGGGCACAGATCCTATCCCGAGCAACATTTTTTTAATTAGAATATTGGAATATCCCATTTTTGTTGCCCCATCCGGGATTCGAACCCGGAACCTCATGCAGTCAAGTCCAACAACTAAACAGCTAGACCACAGAGGCGATCAAAAAAATAAATCAAAATAGTGCGTCATTATCGAAATTATAGACGCCAGTAAACTTCTTGAAAAGAAATTGAGGAGTGGATACGAGTTTTGACCTTTATTTCTTAGAAGATAAGATCTAAATACTTATTCCTACTAAATAATTCCTAAAAACTTAATAATATTTATCATATCGTATCGTCAACACCAACCGTTTTGAATCGAAAAAAATGGTTTATTTCGTTTTTTAACCACCTACCTACATCTTTATCTAAATAGGTGATGCCAAAACTTTGGACCCCTTTTTACGAAAATTGCGCTGACGCAGGAGCATAAAATTTGGCACACTTATAGTCTGTGTGTAGGTGAAGTGCAGAATGCTAATATTTTTTAATAATAGTGCTCAGAAAGTACATTAAATTAATAAATAAAACACTACCTACACTTCCATGCATTTGACAAACACAAACAAATATATTTATGATAATTATAAAAGATCACAGATGGCGTACTAAAAAATTTGGAAACAAAGTAGCTGGTCTTGAGAAATAAAGATGGCGTTCTTATCAACAAGATATTAAAATTTATTATGGTCGAATTTCGACCAATGGGCGACCATTAGTATATAATTAAAAATGAATAAAGGTCCCTTTACGAACAATTTTATATCGTCACACCAAGTCAGTTAAGGGTAAGCAGAGTGTATCGAACGCTAAGTGAACATAGTTTAGAGTCCCTAGTTAATAACTTGAGAAATTTGAATCCGATCTTAAAAAAAATCTTAGAGGTGGTACATTTTGAAATAGTATTGCTTAATGATAGCTTAAAATAGCACCCCAGCTTATGATTTTTAGTCTACCCGTCAGTGTTTGATCATGCTATTGACTTCTTGGAGTTTTGGGGCCATGGTGAATGAAAGTGGTCGTAATTTTTACATTATTAGTGAATTTTGTGTTTATATTGAGTGAAATTTTGTTTGGTTTTGATTAATTGGTTAATTTAGGTGGGAATTAGATTTTTTTTTTCAGTGAAAGTGGACAAGTGAAATAATCATTAAGAAATTAGTATATCATCTATTTCCTCGCTGCCGTCAAATTACTTACTACTTGAGCTTGAGGAAAGAAGCCACCGCTTTGCTCATTACCCTGACCTGACATGACTTTGTACAGTGACTAATGACAGTATATAAGAATTAACTAACTCGACATTGGCAAAGTAATCGTGAAAAACGATCGAAAGGCATATTAATAAAAGAAAAAGAAGACTTCTCCGTTTGCTTCGAACTTCACAAATTGTGACGTTGATGTTTCTATTTTCTTTTTATTTTGTCTACGTTATTTTAATGTTAAATATCGTTAAAAAGATGTATATTTTTTATTAAAAAGATAACTTCTTCAGACTGTGCGTCATTAAATTTAATTGTAAGTTGTTTACAGCAGTACAAGGTTATTTTAGGGCAGAGATCAGGTAAAGATCACCTAATTACATTTTTATTGCACTATTTAATTGAGACTTCTAATCAATGACATTTTTTTACTCTGAAAAAACAAAAGTACTCAGAATATGGATTTCCCATTAATATATACTTATAACATTTTTAATAAACAAAAAATATATACAATATGCGATATATATATTTATATACAATAATAAAAAAAATATACAATATACGCCTCTGTGGTCTAGCGGTTCAGTTGTTGGACTTGACTGCATGAGGTCCCGGGTTCGAATGCTGGGTCGGGCAACAAAAAGGAAATTGGGTTTTTCCAATTTTCTCATAAAAAAAATGTTGCTCGGAATTGGAAATGTGCACGGTTGGCGATAGACTTGCTACCTATCACATTTTGGGACTTAGTCTTCGGCTAGTCGTGAGTGCCCTGGTTGGGTATCCACCTACCGCTTCGGGGATATGGGCTTGAAGATGTTTCTACATATATACAGACACAGAAGATCGATGGGGAGGTAGATTCGAACTAGGAGGACATAGGATACTTTTTATTCCATTCGATTGCGACGACAGTAGGCAATAACATTTCAATTTTTTTCATGCAAACTGAACGGGTGGAACTAAGTTCGCCGGAACAGCTAGTCTTTAATAAATAAATATTTTTTGGCAAATGACACAATTTAAACTAACTCAGAATTAATAAATGATATGTTTGTGTTATGGGTGTTAGGCAACGATATCAATACTTAGAAATACTTAAATAGATACTTACTAGAATGAAGTTAATAAACACCCAGATTCGAAAAAAAAGGTGTGTGTGCGATTCACACACGATAGAAGTGAAACTTCAGTAAATCGACAAAAGAATGAGATAAATATATTATATATGTGTGTCTTACCTGCAAAAGAATGAGATGAATATATATGTGTGTCTCTTACCTGCAAAAGAATGAGATGAATATATATTTGTGTCTCTTACCTGTCGTTTTTTCCGTTGCGCCCGTTTTGAAATCACAACGATTCTAAAAAAATTCACCTCAAAAATCAGATGTCTAAATATTCATCACACAAATGCGTGTCTCTGTCGGGAATCGAATCCGAGCCTCGTAGTTGTTCGGTAGAGTTAGACGTGAACGCTTGCTCCTCGACCAATGATGCGGTAATATATATACTTATGTTTTTGTTTCTTTTTGTTACTATTTTATTTTACATTAGGTGCAAATACAATTGAAGTGTCATCAACTTTTTAGTATCAAATGTATTAAACACTAGTTGTCCCGGCGAACTTCGTACCGCCCGTTCAGTTTGTATGGGAAAAATTAAAATGTTATTACGTTTCCGAACCATAGTTCCGAACAAACGATGTTCTTTCAATATAGTCTATGGCTGTGAATGACATTGACATTCGTTACGCGCGTTTTGTAAAATATGCCAAATTAAAAGTATATTTATCAATATTTTTGAGAGATTTTCTTAAATTTTTTTTTCCGTAAGAACCTTCTCCTAATAATAACAAATACAATAAAAAAAGAATAATTGAAATCGGTTCAGCCATTCAAGCGTGATGCCGTGACCAAGGAAAACGGGTTTCATTTATATATATATATTAACTATACAATCGCCTCTGTGGGATAGTGGTTCAGTTTTTTGTTGGAAAATGTGTTTTACCAATTTTATAATAAAAGCTACATTGCCCGTGATGAATATGCTCCCGGTTGTCATTTATCACATTGTGGGACTTAGTTTTAACTGAAGGGCTAGTAGTGGTTCTCCTTACCTATTCGGGGATACGAGCCTGAAAATACTCTTTTATATATTAAACGTTTACGTTATTCCTAGTGTTGGCCCAGGTTTTGTGATGAGACCATCTATCTTCCTGCCAGGCAGCTTGTAAGAAGCGAACAAAGATGACCCAATTATCATTACTATCAAGACTATTAATGGTAGAGCCGTGCAGCAGCTCACCCGGGTAGATATTTACTGCATTACAAATTTTATCACCATAACGACAGTTTTCAGTTCCCTAAAACCTTGCAATCATACACAAAAAACTAAAGAAATTGATAAGCTCTTTCTTTTTGAAATCAATTAAAACAAGGTATTTAATTTTGGGGGAAGTGGTAACCCTACCAAGTTTATAAATAAATCAATACGTACTATAAAATTATGTACCGTCATTAATAAACACGGACTAACGGATGAGTAAAATTAAGTATATATTTAAGTATGTATTACATTGTCATAAAGACCATAGTACTAAGTTTAACCTTAAAGTATTTTACTCGTGTTCATTAATTAGATGGGTAAAGTATTAGGTACGACTTATTTTGTTTCGAGATAATATAAAAACTAATTGACTATAACCTAATAAGCAAAGGAATAATTCAACATAGGATGTGAACAAAAACAGAAATGAAAATTCATGAATGCGTCTTAAACACGAACAACAAGTTTGATACATTTTATGTATTTGTTTTAAGTACATTTTTAACAATTCTTTTAATTGTATCGAGGAAGTGGTTGATTACAATGATGGGCCAAACTTTAATATTATTTGTATTGATTGCATTCAACTTTTGTAATATTGGATATTCAAGCATTGTGCGTAAGTATTCTAAAATTCCAATATTCCATTCCAATATCAAAAAAATAGAAAACATTTTTCTTCCGTGCTTGTAGAAAGGTCATGGATGCCATATATAAATAAAAGTGACCCCAGAACACTACCTTGTGGAACTCTGCGTTTATTCAATTGATACTCTGATTTATCATTATATTTTTTACGTAACTATTATTGACCTTGCCGCTGCTGAAATTAGGAAAATAATTCCTAATTTCAACGGCTTGCTTTCGAACTACTAGACAGTTTTGTAACCATTTGATACTAACATTTTTTACTCCATACCTTTCCATTTTACATAAGAGTCTACTATGATCTAGATAGTCGAATGCTTGGCTTATATCGAGTAAGATGGCATATATATTTAACTTAACATTTAGGTAATAAATTATAGTTTTAACTAGTGACTAAAGAAGATTAATGTTGTGAAATTTGTTTTCTAAATCCATATTGTAATAGGTGAGAAAATGTTTTGGATAGTCAGCAAAGAATACATTCTTTTAAGCATTGCCTTGACAAAAATGTTTGATACCACATAAATTATGGTAACTGGTTTGTAGTTACTTTTGTCACATTGTCCCCCTTTTTAAATAATGGTTTCACAATTTTATCATACAAACTAGCTGTCCCGGCGAACTTCGTTTCACCCGTTCAGTATGAAAAATAATAAAGTATTATTTTTCCCATTTTCCCTGCAACTTTTCTGGTTTTTCTCTTCATAAGAACCTTCTCCTGATAATAACTAACACAATAATAAAAGAGTAAGCCAAATCGGTACAGTTGTTCGAAAGTTATGCGCTTACCAACACATTTAGCAATTCATTTTTATAGTATAGATTTGAAATTGGAATCGATTATGTCATTTTAGACACTCTTCCAACTAAATTCCACAGATTTAGAGGGAAACAGTTTTGGAGGAAAATAACTAAAGCGCTATCTCCCCACATAATCCAATCCATATCTTAATTTCGACTTTTTGTTTTTTTATCTAATTCAATTCGTGTAACTTGTCCAACTTACACAAATTGAACCTAACCCCAAAGTAAGCAAATAATATGCTTGTGTTATGGATGTTAGTCAACGATTCTAATACATAGAAATACTTAAATAGATACCAGAATAAATTTAATGTACACCCAGACCCGGAAATGCAGACATGTAAATGTTTATCACACAAATGCCTGCCCCTGTCAGAAACCGAACCGCGGTTGATCGGTGTAGATAAGCGTGTACGCTAGCCATTTGACCAACATGGCGGTCTAATAAACCTGAACACTAAAATTCATTGTATGTTATTTTGTACTTGAAATACACGTTAATTATAACTCGTTTGTAATGGTGTATAACTTGTTTTAATTTTTAAAAACCAGTTGAAGTATTTGGTCAAGCTACTTGAGATGTGAAGTAATTTTAGATTAATGCAAATTTTTAGTATCTCCTCTATGGTCTAGCGGTTCGATATTGGACTTGACTTTATGAGGGCTCGGTTTGATTCTCGGGTCGGGCAATAAAAAGAAAATGTTTTTTTAGTTAAAATAAAAATAATAATCATTCTCGTTATTGGATACGTGCCCGGTTGGTGATAGGCTTGCCACCTATCACATTGTGTTAGTGTCTTCGGCTAGTCATGGGTGCCCTGGTTATGCCTGTGCCTACTTCTTCAGGGATTCGGGCATAAATATAGTTGAAGATAAGCAGAAGAGCAAAGCCAATACTCATCACTGTCGTGCTCTTGTATAGAGGGTAGACAGTATAAATAGCTACTTTGGGCGGTCAAAAAAACTTGCTAATGAAAAATGCAAATGTGAATAGATGTAGATACTTGAGGAGACCTAGGATGAGGTTATACTACGTTATCCGAGGACCATGTCAACAGTTTCCTACCAGGTGCGTTTTTATGATGAGTGAATGAATGTGGAGGAAGCCAGACAGCTATGCAAGTATCGTGACATTTGTCACTCGATAATCTCTGCCAATCCCGTAAGGGAATCGGCGTGAAGATATATGTATATGTTAACTGTTTTGTTTTTTACAGCTGAGTTTATACGACCATGTAACGATACGTCTACCGAGTGCTTGACAAAGGCAACGCAAGATGCAGTAAAAGGCTTTGTGAAGGGTCTTCCCCATCTTGGAGTACCACAGCTGGATCCATTTATAGTAGAAAAACTACCCATAGAATTAGCTGGAATTACAGTTACTTTATACAATGGTAAAATTACCGGATTTGGGAGTTGTATCGCAGATAAAGTGAGGTAAGTGACTTAATTGTTAGGGAAAAATATATGAACTTATACCTTCTTTTGTTTTATGAGATCAGAAGGCAAACAAGCAGACGGATTACCTGATGTTGAGAAATTCACGCCGCCTAGAGACACCAAAGGTGGTAACGGTGCGTTGTCAACCTGAGGCTGGGATGTTAGGTATCGAGCAAAAGTAAGTTTACCGGCTACCTTACCCTCCGAACCGGAATACGTCATGACGTTATGGCAGCAGGAATAGGTAAGGCGGTGGGACCAATCCGGGCCAGTTGCTGCTAAACTCTACCACCTAGTCAGATTAGTCAGATGTCACGGTGTTAGTGACAGTGAGCCTATGCTCGCCTTTTACGAGCTGCCTGGCAAGGAAGGCAGATGGTCTATTCTACAAAGGAGCTGTTGTGTTTTTTGGAAATTATATTTAAGATTAATATAAAATTTCTTAGCAAACACTCATTGACTTTGTGTCACTTAATAACGCCATCTGCTGGAACAACTTTATTGCTCACAAAAAATAGTATTATTATTCGCCAATAGATGTCAGGAAGAGTCATATTTTTCAATTTAAACACGAATAAAAAGACATTTTCTAAAAATGATTCCTAGCTAGATCGATTTATCGCCCCCGAAAACCCCTACATAGTAAATTTCATAAAAATCGTTGGAGCCGATTCCGAGATTCATATTATATATTTGTATATAAGAATTGCTTATTTAAAGGTATAATATTAAATGCAGCACTGTTTTTATTAAATTATTTAGTGTGTAGTGCGTATTTAATAATGGATAAAACATCGAACAAATAGTTTGCCTTAAATTTTGCAACTCAAATGGAATGTCATATTCGGAGTCAATGAAAATGTTACAGAAAGCTAATGGTGAATCGGCTTTTGAAAAACTCATGCTTATTAGTGCTAGAAAGCTTTCAAAAGCGGTC
Source organism: Calephelis virginiensis (assembly GCA_002245475.1). Taxonomy (NCBI): domain Eukaryota; kingdom Metazoa; phylum Arthropoda; class Insecta; order Lepidoptera; family Riodinidae; genus Calephelis; species Calephelis virginiensis. The sequence goes on along the minus strand of NJDC01011135.1, from coordinate 7,012 downwards.
AGGATGAGATGGATAATTTGTCTCGCTCTGGTAGTCCATCAACGTCTACAACTGAACATCGCAAACATCGCAAACAAATCAAAATTAACATTTCAAAAGTGAAGGCAACAGTGACTGAAAATCCTCACTCAACTTTGAGAGAGATAGCCACTGAATGTTTGGTATCTCACTAGTCGATCTGTATCATTTTAACTAACCATTTAGGTATGAAAATACCTGAGATTTTTCCAAATACTCAATCGCATGACAGTCGCTGAGGACACGCTAGAATGAGTCAATTCGACCCAACGTTCATGAAACGCGTATAACTGGGGAAGAGACGTGAGTTTATGAGTTCGACACGCAAACTAGTCAACAAGCTTCAGAGTGGCGCGAAGACTTTTTTTTTACTATCGTGGTGTTGTGTACCTACTCGGAAGGCTTGCCAAAAAGTCATAGGGTAAATGAGGAGTATTATTTGAGCATCATGCGGCGTCTAAGGGAGTATATTTGACGAAAAGGGCCACATTTGTGCAAAACAAAAATTCTTGGGTTTTGCACCCCAATGATGCGCTTACGCACATCATTCGAAAATATTTTTTGAGCAAACACTCAACGAATACCATAGAGCAACTACCATATTCACCAGATATGGCTCTCGCTGTCTTCTTTCTTTTTCCTGAATTCAAATTATCCCTTAGTAGCCCGTTCTTAATAGGTAAAAGACAAAATAGAATTCCTAGCGAGAACTGATTTTAATCACAGGAAGAGCGTTTAAAAATGTCTGATGATTGGATTATTCGTTCGTTTCTGAAGGAGCATACCACTTTGGCGCAATATTCATATAAAAAAAGGAAAGTATTAAGTTTTCTATGTTTTTTATTCACCTAAATCATATGACACTAGTTCCCTTAAATTTGAATGCCTTTAAACTTACTTTCAAATTAAACCTGTTATACCTTTTCACCATGTGTCTGTCAAATGTCTTGTGTCACTTAAGCCAAACTTCATACAAAATGCGGGTTTGCTATATATTTATGGAAGATCCGCCTCTTATTAAATAGTATTTATAAACTCTTTGGAGCATACTTTGAAAAAGATAAAACAAATTTTAACGAATAACAAGTAGATAGAGTAGAATATGAATTATTTGCTTTAAAGATATGAAAAAATATGTCCAGACGACTAAAAATGGGCAGCAAATCATTCTTTTAATTCCTGTCAGTCCATCTTTCCGTATTTTTCTAGGCGCAATGTTATAAAATCTGTCCCGTAAATTATTCTAACTCATAAACATTGCCGTTAAAAATGAATATTTGTCCAACATCAAATACCTATTAGGTTTGATTTAAAATAGTACTTAAGTAAAGCGCTTGAGTACCGCATTAAATATAGAGAGTCTTCCCCTGTGTTGCTCCGGGCTTCTTTGCAGTAAAGATACTTCAAGCCTAACATCTCATAAAAGGCGCGCTTAATCTTACTGTCACTAACACCGTACCATATGATTAGGTAGTAGAATTTCGTAGCGACCGTCCCACCACCATAACGTCAGTGATGGTAGATACGTCAAGGTAGCTGGCAAACTTAATTTTCCTCGAAGCCTAGTATCCCAGTCTGATTTTGCAACACAACATTACTTTCGTTGTCTCGCCGCCGTCAATTTTTTACCATCTGGATATCCTTCTGTTTGTTTGCTTCAATTGCACTTCAGTGCACTTCAATTGTTCCCCACCTCTTTGATCTAGGACGTGATTAGCGTACACATAGAACTCCACTGACCAACGAGGTTCCGGTTCGATTCCTGACATCTGCATTTCGGGGCCTGTTTATTAAATATATTCTGGTATCTATTTAAGTTTTTCTATGCATAAATATTGTTGCAAATTCATAGCCAAAACGTGTCACTTTCTCATTTTAAGGCTAGATTCAATTTGTGCAATTTTTCCAGAGTTGTTTACTGTTATTATAATTTTGGTCATATCATTTTTAGTTGCGATCCAGAAAAAAGGCGCTTTGATATTGAATTCCACTGCAATTTGACTGTAGAAGGAAGATATACAGCAAAAGGAAACTTACTCCATTTTCCTATCGATGGGGACGGTGATGCTAAAATTGATATAAGTAAATATTTCTCTTTAAATTATTTTAGCTGTATTTGTGGTCCAATGACTACTGCCATTGCATACATAAAGTCCAGATTTCGATTTGCAGTTAGGCAAATCAAAATGATTTTTGCCAATTTTCTTAAGAGAACAAGGATTCCTGGTATTGCAAAAGTACTCAGCGCTAGGTTTGGAACCTATCAATTTGTTGAACTAAGCTCCTTAAGCATAGCTAATTGTAATTGCCCATCTTTTGCATCTTTAAAGAAAGTGTGAATAGTAGCAATTTTTCCAACTCCGACCCCTTCTCCACTCTCTATCAGATGAGGTAATGATTATGAGTATTAGTAATAAAAACTCTTGTAAGATTGTATTAATACTAAAGATAGTAATTTATTTTTAACCCCTGACGAAAAAAGGGGGGTTACAAGTTTGACATATCTGTATGAGTGTCAATCTGTGGCATCATGACTTTTGAACGAGCGGACCGATTTGGATGCGGATGGTTCGATTACAATTGAGTTTTGACGTTTAAGGGACGGGATTCAATGTACTGTTTTATTCTTTTACTTTTCTTACTTTGCACAGTATTTTGAATATTATGTTACTTACCAATACTGCAAGTAATGTTAAAAAAAATGTAAAATTAATAAAAACATTCGTGTTTCCGCTGGGTGGAGTAATATGGTCAGCTGCCTACTAGAGCTTAGCAGTTTACAAAGAAGCGAACAAAAGGCATCACGTTTTTAGAGTCTATTGGCAGGTTGTGTTTTTTATGAACTTAAAGTCCTAAAGGTTATCAACTTTTCAACACACTACAAATTTTTTTTGGTAAATCAAATGTAAATATTTTGTGTTGTTCCAAGTTTCTAAAATATAATTGAAATGTAAATTTTGTTTCTCTTAATCTACACATCGATAAAACAATAACAAAACTTATCAGCACAGAAAAAAAAATCTGTGCTGAACTAACCACTTTTAAACCAAAACGATTCAGTTTTTGTCGGTCTGTCTGTTTGTCTGTTAACTTTTGATGCAAAAACTACTGAACGGATTTTTATCAAGTTTTTACATTATAGCCAGAATTGACATTAAGGATCGCTTTAATGTGATTTTTTTATTCCCATCACTAGCCATGAAGGTAATTCCTCAAATTATTTAAGAAGTCGTAAGTAAATCTAGTAATTAATACATTTTATCTTTAAGCAAACATACATTTAGATGTAAATGTTGACTGGAAACAAATTAAAGATGACAAAGAACAAAAATATTTTGATGTAATTGGATATACATATACTGTTGATTATGGAGACTTAGTGACGTTTCACCTGACGAATCTTTTCAAGGATAGTAAACAATTAAGTAAGTAAATTGTTATCTTTTTTGTACTCAAAGCTTAACGTGTTGATCCGGACCTTCTAGGAAGAATAGACCATTTGCCTTGTCATTTACCAAAAATACCTCTGTTATGCTGCACCTCGTCCGGGTAAAAATCCACCGCCTAACCTATTCTTTCCGCCTTAATTATAGTGATATGCTCCGAACTGAAAGGAATTATGCTTCCCTATTTTTTTCCCGATATACTCATATTATTTCCCGATAGACTTTTATCTCAGCCACAAGATAGCGACACACCTACAACATCTATGATATCTATAGACCACGGTCATCTTTACTATCAGGTACGCAGTGTACTTATCCGATACTATTGGGACTAAGCTAAGAAAGACATTTAATTTATTATAATCATTTTGATTACTTGTAATATATTTCTTATTATTTTTTGTTGACATTTTTACGACTGGATTTTATTTGAAGTTTCTGTTATAATTAATTTAAATAGCAAACATGGATTTACATTTAAGTGACACATTGACATTAATACATTATGTTTTTGACATAAATTAAGAGTTTTGGAGCCATCGAGAGAAAAGATGGTCGACGTTTTTTCATAATTATTAAATTTAGTGTTTATTTTGAGTGAAATTAGTCAATTTTGGTGGCATTTTGTACAATTTTGCTCAGTGAAAGTGCACAAATTAAATAATCATGAAGAACTTAGCGTATCGTGTATTACCTCGTTGCCGCCAAATCTCATCACATGAGCTTGAGTAATGATGCCACCGCTTTACCCAAGAACCTGACATGACTTACTGACGACTTATGACTGATGACTAATTATAATTGACACAAAATTTTATGCAAATTTCTACTTGACAAATGGCAAAATACTAACGTGAAACCCAAATCCTAAAGAAAGAAGAAGACATAAATTAATTAATGTGTAACATTAAGAGGTTATTTATATTCTTACCCTGTGATTTTAGTTGACATTTTAAGTTAATCATACAAATTAATTATCTATTTTCCCTAGTAAATAAAAATATTATTATTCATGATTTTCTTACCTATATTAATATGATTAAAACATACAATTAATTGTCATACGTTGGTAATTTACATATTTCTCCCTAATTTTTGGGGAAACAAAATGTTTATAGATGTTACTTTATGGATTGGGTACATAAATATAAAGTCGGTAGCTTTATTTTTATGTACCTACTGTATGGTTATAATTTTATTATACGTAGTATCTAGGTTACTATGGATACTTCACTATGTTAATAATAATCTGTTTAAATTATAACTATTGTTAAGTTTATTTTGTGATGTAGGTAATTATTTGTGTATGGATAATTTTTAAGAGTAAGATGCATTACATACAAAATAAAAATAATTTGAGTTTGAGTTTGATATACTATCACATATTCGTAAAAAAGCTCTTTATATAATAAAATATTTTAAAGTCAGCAAAATTGCAAAAAAGTGACTACTTTCATTTCATAGCTACATCGTGATTTAGTCAAAAGGCAGCTGATGATTCCAAAATGATTTAAATAAATTTTGTCAACATCTCACTAGTGGTTTTTGACTAATATTTAATTATGCATAATTTTTCATTTATTCAACTTAATCAATGACAATTGGACCGAGTTATGCCAAAATATACCAACCCACAAATTGTCAAAATATGAGTTATTGACACCAAACTGATCAGAATGTGCTATATTACTACTCAACAAAAACAACCCATCCTACATTTATATTTGACAAAAAAAAATATCTATGAACCAAGCCACACATAAGGACTAAGTCAAAAAAAAATTCTGCTATTATGATCAAAAAACATATTGTGAAATCATGATAATTTAAGTAAATACCAAATGACTTTGGGTCAATGAATCTAATAAAATATTTTAAGACATATATACTGATAATAATAACAAAGATAGTAAAACCACATGTAATTACAAATCTAACTTTAGATGCCGTTTTCTCGAAATCAAATTCATGCAGTTGGTATATTTTGGCATAACCAATTGGTCGAAATAGTAGTGAGTTTGTACGTACCTCCCTTTTTAAAGCATTTTAATAATAAACTGACTTTGCCACTTTTAAAGAACATTTCGAAAATGTAATTGAGATAAGTCATTGCAATAGTTTTAGGTCTCAACAATTTGGAATTTTCATACAGTTGTTTTTATATGTTTTGTTGGTTACGGAAAATTACTGGTCTGATGTTACATAAATTGAACCTGTAAATTTATTCTAAAATATAGAACTGATAAAACTGTAAAGTAAGCTATACATTAAAGTTTCTTTTATGTTATTGGAAGGCAAACAAGCAGACGGATTTCCAGATGGTAAGAATTTCACGCCACCTAGAGACACCAAAGATGGTAATGGTGCATTGCCAACCTGGAGCCGGGATGTTAGGCCTCGAGCAAAAGTAAGTTTACTGCCTACCTTAACCTCCGAACTGGAACACGTCAACGGCAAGCGCTAACATTATGACAGCAGGAATTGGTAAGGCGGTGGTACCAATCCGGGCGAGTCGCTGCGAAACTCTACCACCGAGTCAGATGTCACGGTGATAATGACGGTAAGCCTTTGCTCGCCTTTTACGAGCTGCCTGGCAAGAAAGGTAGATGGTCTATTCTGCAAAGGAGCCCGGATCAACAAAATTTAAAGTTTTCAAGTTGTAAGTTTTGTAGTTTAGGAATAAAACCAAAAACTCCTGGTATCAATTGTTGAACTATAATCCATAACTTGCAACATAGAGTATGTATAAACATGTTAACTTTCAATTTATTTTACGTTAAGTTTTGGATTTTAAAAATCTCAATCACGTTGATTTTGTTGTTCCGGTTGCCGTGTTGGTCCGGGCTCCTTTGTAGAATAGACCATCTGCCCTCCTGCCAGGCAGCTCGTAAAAGGTGAGCACAGGCTTACCGACACTAACACCGTGACATCTGACTAGGTGGTAGAGTTTAGCAGCGACTCGCCCGGATTGGTACCACCGCCTTACCTATTCCTGCCGCCATAGCGTCATGACGTTCCGGTTCGGAGGGTTAGGTAGCCGGTAAACTTACTTTTGCTCGAGGCCTAACATCCCTGCCCCAGGTTGGCAACGCACCATTACCACCTTTGGTGTCTTTAGGCGGCGGAAATTTCTTACCATCAGGAAATCCATCTGCTTGTTTGCCTTGAAAATTTTTATAACTTAAACGATTTCAAGAAACTTTTCTTGAGGTTCGAAATGAAAATTTAGTCAACTTTGTTTAACAAGGAACTGCTTAGAGAGGTGGAAGATTGTTTGACCACACTTAGTAAAAATCTCTTTGTTTTTAAATTTCAGGTGACACCATCGTACTTTTTTTAAACCAAAATTGGAAAACAGTGGTCGGGGAGTTTGGAAAACCGATAATGGATACAGCTGCTGACATTGCAGTAAATACAATTAAAAAATTCTTTCATGCCGTCCTGAGTCAGGAATTAATACATGTTACTTTCCCAGACGACTAAAGATGTAAGACATTAATAAAAAAAGGAGTTGTTTTTCAAATCTATTATTTTTATGACATATATAA
>NJDC01011133.1:3457-19541 GCA_002245475.1 Calephelis virginiensis | reverse complement strand
TTTTTATGTTTACCTAACAAAAGCGGCGACATATTGTATTAGTGCAAAATTCATTACGATAAAAGGCTTCAAACTTTGTAATGCACTTTATAAGTCTTCAAGTAGTCTGTTTCTACCACTCGTACGTTACGGATACCTCTTAAATACACAAGATTATTCTTATTATTTGACCTCGCACTACTCAATGTACTGTTTCTAATATCTTTTGTGACTTGGCTTGTGAACTGGACTTTGACTGATTGCTCTATACTGAGTTGGCGATATTAAAGGATTGTGATGTCTGCACAACGAAATTAGTTCTCTAATGAGGAATACGCCGATATCATGTATTTTTACGGATATTGTCGGCGCAATGCTGCAGCTGATCGTCGTGAGTACATGCGTCGCTTTTCTAATCGCCGAATACCCGATAACACTGTTGTTATTGACGTATTTCGACGAGACGGGAAGCGTGGAAAGGCGACACTCGGATTTTGGTAGACCACGCGTGTATGCCCCAGATGACGAAGATGCAGTACTTCGTATTTTTCAAGAAGATCCTACGATATCCACGAATGTGGCGGCGAACCGCTTAGGCATGTCGCAGTGGAAAGTTTGGTTTACCGTGCATACAGCTGGGTTGTATCCATATCATTATACGCCAGTGCACGTAATTGAAGAAGGAGATCCTGCCAGACGTTTAGATTTCTGCAGATTCATGCTGAATGCCGATGCGGAAAATCTAAGCTTTCTAAAAAAAATTTATGGACGGACGAGTCAAAATTTGACCAAGATGGTATAACGAATTACCATAACGCACATTTTTGGGCCCCAAAATCAGAACTAAATACCAATAAAAAGAGGCCGCAAGGATCGCAGCGACGCTTTTCTCTAAACGTGTGGATGGGAATAATAAATGATAATTTAATTGGACCACATTTTCTGCCAAATAATTTAACGGGTGCAGCTTATGAAAATTTTCTGCGAGAGGATATGTTTTCTCTGCTTGAAGACGTGCCTCTACAAACGAGACAGGAAATGATTTACCAACACGATGGATGTCCGGCACATTTTAGAATTACCGTGAGACAGTGGTTAAATGCAAATTTTCCCGACCGGTGGATCGGTAGAGGAGGACCGATCCCTTGGTCGGCAAGATCCCCAGACCTTACGCCCATGAACTATTACATTTGGGGGCATATGAAAAGTTTAGTCTACGACATTTCTCCTGTCTCTTCAATAGAAGAGCTAAGAAGCCGTATTGTAAGTGCAGTAGAACTAATAAAAAATAATTTGTCAAGTGCTGTAGTGAAAACTAGTGTTAGGAATAGAGGATCTCACTTTGAAAATGAGCTGTAAATCAATTTAAGGCAACGCTAGATCTAGTGTTCTAATTGATTTACAGCTATAAAATGTTTGCACTGATTAAAATGAAAATTTCAAATTCAAGGTTCATTTCCTGTTTATGTTTATTAATCTTTATTAAAATTATTATGTAACTTTTTGAGTAAATGTTGTATCTTGTTGGATAGCTAATAATGTGTAGATGTTTTTAAAATGTTCTGCCGTCCGAGTACATTGGTGATTTTAAAAAAAAAATACACTTTATTCCAAACAACATTGTAAAAATCATAAAAAATGTAGAATTTTCTATCTCTTATTTCAAAACTATGAATGTTTTTATTTATTTTATAATGTACTAGAGTAAGCTGTAACTGGATCATAAATATTTATACTAAAATACGCGGTAGTTTTTTTTGACATTGACATTTCACGATCAGATCAATCAGATATAATCCGAGGGTGGTGTCAAGAGTCTCCGAAACCGGCGTGTTTGTATGAAAAGAGTTATGAATGTGAAGGAAGCAAGACAGGTTTGTCAGGATCGTGAGGTCTGGCACTCGATACTCTCTGCCTACCCCGTAAGGGACTTGGCGTGAAGATATGTATGTGTATGTAGGTTTTTTTAATCTTGTTTTGAAAGTTGTATTACCCTATTTTTTTTAAAAAAAGGAAAAAACATATAACTCGTGATTGGTTTACTTTTTCCCTGCATACTCATGGGTAATTAGTTAGCTAGTGACCTCATCTACACCCCCTTAACGGGATCGGGACACATTTCCAATAAGCCTGTATAAAAAAATATTTATAATTTTGCAATCTATTTGATATTAATTGTTGAACAGAAAATAATGTAACAGTCTTTTAAAAAACAAAAAAATATATTAACTTCAAGTACTTTATCAATTCTAAGAAATAGTCAGGTGTTTTAGATCATTTGTTATTTGTCTGGTGGTCTCAATATTAAAAGATTTGGTAGCCAAACAAACTGCTACTGTTGCTGCTCGAATCTGTATCATGGTCTACTCACAGAAAGGAAGTTTTCACATAGAGGCACTTAATGTCACTATTATGCTGGATTGGATAATATTTTAAATAATTCTTAATATTTTCTAGTTTCTAATAATTCCTTTATATTTTGTATGTGTCGGAATCCTTTCTAGTAATAGAATCTTGTGAACCACCTAACTTCTAATTTTAATATTCTCTGCCATTATCATAAGTGTCGACATTTCTTAATATGTCAATGTAGTGGTTGCTAGATACAACTACCATTTATTTAGGTGTCTTTATTACAATGGTTATAATTATACCACAATTATTAAAGCTTTGATCATCAGCATAAAGTTAATTTTGTTTAATCTTTGAAACAAACCCTTTAAGCTCCAAGTGTTCATAACAAGCACTAACTACATCTTACACTTTTCTTATTTATTATTCTTACGTGCACATGCTAAAAAAAGTATCTACACAAACATGTTTCCAATGAGGTAGACAGAGGCGCAACTAGAGCCTATCGCCAACCAGGCACATATCCAACCCAAGGGCAACGTTATTCTTATTAGAAAATTAAAAATATACATTTTTAATTTTTTTTGTGGTCCGACCCGGAGATTAAAGTCAAGTCTGACGCCGGACTACTAGACATAAATTTATTTTTTATACAGTTACCTTAAGCATTTTCCTAGTGTTTCTCTGATGAATCGGGGTTTAGGATGGTCAGGGTCAAGTTGAGCACACCCTTCCCAATCTTCCCATGACCATCTGTATTGGAAGTTACTTAAATGGTATGCAAACCAATTGACAAATCTGTAAAAAAAATATTTATGAAAAATTACTCACCGCCTAGATAGTATCATATTGGAAATTTTGATAGAAACTAACATTTAGTGGTATTTTGATTATTGGCCAACAGCTCAGCATGGAACTGATAATCTAAATTAATAATTTAAGCAGGAATCTTAGAAAGGATTTATAAAATTCTAAATTATTCTATTATTCTAATTCTATTTTATTATTCTAATTTATTATTTCAAATTTTTGTTAATCTATTTCTAAGACAATAAAAATATTAATACAGGAAAAAATAAAGAAATCTATTAAGATTTCGAAACCATAAGCATCCATGTAACAAAATAAAGATTTGACATTAGTAAAATATTTTTTTTTTTGAAGCACTGATCCTTAAAAGAATTGCTTAGTGTATAAATAGTTACTGTATTTATTATACACTCTTATTAGGGCATGAACTTAAGAACTTAATCATCAATAATTTCACGGCTTTATGCTTTCACTATGTGAATTTTTTTGTTTTTTTTTTTTGACAGTATTGTATAAACTATAGTAATATATAATGTTAAATAATGAGATATAAAATAATATTTTTTATACTACTCACCTGTCAAAGCAAGCAACATTCATACTATCAATCCTCATGAATAAAATCTCAGTGGCCTGAGCCAACACTTGTGGCATACTCGATGGTTGAAGTTTACACAATTCTATTAGAATAGATCCATAACAGATTTCAAGATATCTTGGTTTTGGTAAATTAAATAATTCAGCAAACATTACTTCAACTATGCAATACTCTAGTGGAATCTTTGCTTTATATGGAAAGCAGAGTAATTGTGCAGCACATTCTTTCCTTTCTAAATGGTAAGCTTCTATTATATTATGCAAATGTTCTTCAATTAGAAACCTCTCAATAGAGTGTGCTCCAGGTAAAACTGGGCCATCAGGACAATCAGTGTAATCAAACATTCGGAATACGACTCGTGGCATTGGATAAGAATCGCCATCGTTGTGGGGTGGAGGCTGAAACAAATAATTATAAAAGTTAAATAAGAAAAGTAATCAGTCAAGGTAAAGTTTAACACAACATGTATATCCAGTCTACTGTCCACACAAGAGCGATTTTGGCGCCTTACCGACCACAAGTTTGGTGGTGTGAAAAAACTTTACGTGTTTTTCCCCAATTTTGCCAAGAAAAATATTCCTTACGAAAAACAAACATTTTATTTACCTTCTATATACTTTATTCAGAAAAACATTGAACGTTTGTTTTTTATGATATTGGAAGGCAAACAATTAGACGGATTTCCTGATGTTAAGAAATTCACGCCGCCTAGAGACACCAAAGGTGGTAATGGTGCGTTGCCAACCTGAAGCGGGGATGTTAGGCCTCGAGCAAATGTGTTTACCGGCTACCTTACCCTCTGAATCGGAACACGTAATGACATTATGGTGGAAGGAACAGGTAAGGCAGTGGTACAAATCCGGGTGAGTCGCTGCTAAACTCTACCACCTAGTCAGATGTCAGTGTTAGTGGCGGTGAACCTATGCTCGCCTTTTACGAGCTGCCTGGCAAGGAAGGCAGATGGTCTATTCTACAAAGGAGCTCTGACCAACACGGGGAAACAGAATGCAATTACAAAAACAACAATGTCCATGCAAATATTTTACAACACAAGCTCGGGGAAAAAAGGGGGTTGTTATCTCACTACCTGATATTGATGCCTAGCCTTACACAGTAGCAATTTTGTTGAGCTCTTACTAAATTATCTTTAAGTTATTGCTTTCTTATTTGAACAATAGTAACAGAAAAAGACATAACACATTTAGTGCTGTCAGATTAATTTGTACATGATACTTCTACAGACTTTTAATCTATGCCTTGGAAAATGTTAGTTAGTAGCATCACAAGTTGAGATGTCCAGACTAATACTAATCTGAGTCCAAAATATTTATCGTTTTTATTTTTGTTTCATTAGAAAAATATAGCATAAAATATAGACTTATAATAATTTTAGATGGTGCTCAGTAGAATTACCACCGATGGCTGTTAAGATTCAAAAAAGCTCAATTTTCATACTTCTCCACCACTTGCCAAGTTCTTCAGAGTAGGACACAATAACTCTTATGATAGATTTCTTTATATACAACCAAATGTATCTCAAAAAGTATATTTTTGAATTTATTAAAATCTTACTTTAAAAACCATTGCTTTGGCTAATCATCTCTAAAAACTTTAATGATTTTGTTGAAAATAAAAAATATTTAAATCGTAGAAATCTGCCTTAGTAAATTTAATATCAGTAGCTCTCCTGGAGTTTCCCCTTTTGGGAAACTTCAAGCAGTAAAGTTGCAAATTCAACAATTTTTTTATATATTTGAAAACTATTTTTCTTACTAAAACATAATCTAAACATCATTTCCATATTTTAGCAATTGAAAGTTAGTAACTGTCACAATTTTCAATTATTTGGTATTAAAAAATACTACAACAATGAACAATTTAAAATTAACATTCAAATATGTCACACTCGAATTACCCTTTCACAAAAATAAAACTTAATAAATAAGAAACAGTTTTCTATCCTTTTAACTCTTAAAAGTATTAATTAAACCCACAAAAAATTGTGTTTTTAACACATTTTGCATATACATGTAAATTTTCCCAATGAGTTGCATCATTACATACACTTTATCACAGAGTTGATCCAAATACATAGGTAGTTAGGTTTTTATTTTTTGGATATTTGGATAAGCTAAACTGTATGCAGCAAAAAGTAAATGCTTTTCAAACCTCTCAGACACTGCAAACATTCTGTTTACTTAAAACCACACCAATAATAAATCTGTATGCTTAATTTTAATTATAACTAATTTCATTTATACAAATGATTAAAGATATATGTATATCTAATTCAAAAATATATAAATTACCTGTATTGTTGGTAAAGTATGTTGTAGTGCTTCACATAATATAGAATCAAATGCTAAATATGGCCTTGGAATATGTTTTTCTGACCAATTATCTTGCCTTAATTTCTTTATTTGAGCCCAGAGACAATCTAAATACTCCTCTTGCAAATGTGGTGAGTCTGTTGACCAGACTTTTAGTGCTGGCCAATATTTCTTACTTCTTTTATTTAAGAATACTTCAATTGTAACTAAAAGGTGATCTAATTGAGACTCTTTCTTTTCATAAAGTTCACGTCCAACCCATGGAAGAGTAGAGAGAACAGCAAACACAAACCAATCTCTCCTAACTTGGGGAACTCCATCTTCATTGGCACAATCCACCAGTGTTTCTAACAAAGTTAATAAAGATGATGCCGCTAAAACGTGACAGTTTACTAAATCTGATATAAATCTTAAGCAATACCTTGCTGCGTTCCATTTTCCAGATTTTAAGTTTTCCTTAAAGGTTTTAACTATATAGTCGACAAACTCTCCACCAAAATTATAATTCTTAGCATTTAAAAGACCCACCAAAGTAGCGTAAATTGTACACTTTTCAGGCATTCGAATGGCGCATTCGGTCAAAATGCGAAGAATTTTTACTCTAAATGTGCTCAAATCTGCCTCTAAAACGCTGGCCAGTCCTTCAAGATTACTTTCTAAGCTAGAGCTACTCTTTTCACCGACTCTTAAAATGAGTGATTCTAGCCTATCCTCAATCTCTTGATTTTCAGAGACACGACGACGCTTTCTATGAAGACGATCTAAAATCAAAACAAACTATAAATTCAAGCCAACGGATAACCTAGAAGTTGTTTATTGCGAATATAATACCATATCCATCTTCCTCATCATGAGCCCTCCTCCTGTTCATCGTGTTAGTTGATATACACAAAAATATGAATCGAATTGAATAGTAAAATTAATAGAAATAAGCTAGAAACTATACAGCATCAGCATTCAGGAAAGTGAAAACTGTAAATTGTAATTTATATTGACATTTGACATAAGACATTTGACATAAGACATTTGACAAATGAGAAATGATAATCATCATCAAAGTTTTTTTTGCAGGTTAACTTGACCCTTTCTGAGACCGGCTAAAACCTTTAATCCATGCTGCCACGTCTTCCGTAATAACAAATTAGTTTAAATCTTGTTATTTATTTTTTAATTCGCTTGTTAAGAAAATGAGGTTTATTCATTATTGTCAGTAGTTATAGAATGTCATGTCAGGGTGTAGAGTGAAGCCATTTATTTCTATGAGTGAAGCAGTGGCCTGCTTGTTCAGTCATTTTAAACTAATAATACCACTTAAGTTAACCAATTTTACTTATAAATAACATGAAGTTTATTATTAAATAACTCCGAAAAAAACTATGACCATCTCCTTCACGATGGCACCAATACTCGTTTTTTCATTATTTTTTGAAGTAAAAATTTCTTTAGCGGCGTTGGACACTTTTTTGGAATGTTGTGAATTTCTTCTAAACTTGCGAAACGTGTCCTGATCGAAAATTCGTAAGACAGCACTGGGCGCTTGCGCGAATGTTCGTGTTGTCATGTTTGTGTACGATAGCGCAATAATTGAAATTGTATTCTACCACGTAAATAATAGTACTTTCATACTAATAAAGCAATTCATGCAAAATTTAAACCATTCCAAAATATCGAAAATGCACAACTTTAATATTCAAGTTTTCACTTTTGTCGGCACTCCCGGAGTGCAACCCGTCATTTTTTTTTAGATTCGTCAGCCCACAAGGGACATGCAAAGACCAAAGGCCATGCTGCCTTTCCAGTAGTCAGAATTTCTTCTTTATTCAGAATTCGAGTCACATTCTTAGAAATGAGAAACCAAGTTATGTGATATATACTAAACAATCTAATCATGCGAACTCGATCTATTTATTTAAAACGTAAAAGATTATTAATACTTATATGACAATAACTATTGTATTAACTTTAGACAGAAGGTCCCTTGAAAAGAGGCGAAATAAATGAACGGACTTGGTATTTATCACATGGATCTTACAACTTTTTGCGGTAGAAAAACTTAAATGCAAGACTTGGTTTTTTACAGGATGGTTTTAAATGGCATCTCACTTCTTTTTGTAGAGTCTTACTCTTTTTCATTTCATTCTTGTACATTTGTTTTTAACAGATTTGAAAACAAGAGGAGGTTCTTAATTGGGATGGTATATTTTTCTATGCATGTACACTGATTTCTTTGAGGTTTCTGAACCGATTTACGTATTTTTTTAAATTATTTGATTCGGAATAATTTCCCATTGGTCCCATGAAATTTTTATTCAGGCAGACCCATTAGCATTTATTTTATATACATGTTTTAATCTCCTTTTACCTATCCCTATGTCTATTTATATTAATTTAATCAAATCTCGCAAGTGAATTTGATCCACTTAGGTGACTTAGTGACAAGATTACAGACATATCGACATTCAGCAACAGGCTATTTATATTATACTTACTTATAACATAATTATTAGTTTAAAGCTTGGCACCAACTTCAAACCTATTAGTACATAGCACATATAAATAATAGGTAGAATAATGTAATTAATATTAATTCTTTATTACTTTTTTCTTTTTAGTTTTAAAGTCGGATTTTGTAACCTTTTTAGGTACATTTATTGCTAAAGACCGGTACCGCCGTATTACGAATAAAAAAACCACTTCACATCGTGTAATTATTGATATTTTTTATTAATTGATGATTATCACCGACTTTTTAAAAATAATTATGCATAAATGTAGATGAAATATAGATGAAAAATAACTAACGTTATTTTCTGTAGCTTTGAGGTTATATTTATAATGTGCGTATGTATACTTATTTTTTTTTATTTCAGTTAAATTTTAAAAAGAAAACAATCTCATTAACCAAACAAAATTTTCATGTCAAACATAAAAAAGATAAAGATGTTTCATCAGTGTGATTTATAAAGTTTTTGGTCTGTTTAGTTTAAAATATGTGTACCTATTGATATTGATCTCTTTAGCATAATATAGTATTTTTCAGTATTTCTGAACAAGTTTAAAGAAGTCTATTTTTTTAAAGTATAATGTGAAAAAAAAATTAAGAAACAAGGCAATTCTGTAATAATTGTCAGTACCTTGTTTAGTTATTTTATCTGAAGAAGTATAGCTTTGTTTTGTTTTTTTAAGATTTTAATATAAAATACGATTGAGTTTTTTTAACTGTCCTTTTCTTATCAATTTCTAGAAAAAACAATTCGCCAATACAATGCCGGGATCCCCAGATTAACTGTAGATAATCCCAAAATCCCGGGATTAGAAATATCAACCGGGGTCGAATCCTCTAGTCCGAATCTATTGCAACTACTAGTGGGTGCTGATTATGTATATCAGTGACCAACTCAAAATGGGAAAGTATGACGTGTGTCACTTTAAGTAAACTTTATACAAAATTCGGGTTTGCTATATATCATGGAAAGTGACACACGTCACTTGATATAACATGGTGAAAAGGTATAACCCGGAGAAGGAATTGACACACGTGTGACTGCAGTTGCATTTGTGTTGTTTCGGCTTATTTTCTAGCTAAATACGGTTGCGTTGCTCTAATACTTGTGTTGTTGTGTTCTATTGTGTTCCCGTGTAAGTGTGCTGTGTTATATTGTAAGTATTATTGTAATTATTACTTCATTTTTCCGATATAAGATATGTTTGACCTTCCTCCAAAACCCCCGGATCCTCCTGATCCTGATACAAATGTAAACGGTGCTACTACTAAACATCCTGCTGTAGATATGCCAGAAGCATCTGTGGCAGGCAAAAAACGCGTGGGTGATCCTATTCTAGAATCACAAAGTAAAAAAATGTCTACCCCCTCTGCATCGACTCAAACTATTTACACCCACCCTAGTCTCAATGAAAAACTATTATGTACAAATGAGGATAAGGGTCCATTTATAGTTCACATTTTTAGATCAGAACCCCACCCGATGGCAGGACTAACAATTAACCCAATCAAGTTTGGCCAATTCCTATTTAATCAATCTTTATCAGACATCACACGCGACGGCATTAAAAAACTAGGTAGGAATAGAATTTCAGTAGAATTAAAATCGGCATATTCAGCTAACAAATTCTTAAATTCTTCTACTCTCGAAGAAAATAAATGCAATGCGGTTATACCTACATACAATGTTACTCGCATGGGTGTAGTTAGGGATATCCCACTGGATTTGTCTATGGAAGAGTTTGTCAAATCAGCTGATGTGCCTTTAAATTGTGGTATCATCCTGAAAGCCCGAAGATTTAATAGAAAATCAATCACAGATGGGTCTTCTGCCTGGGTCCCCACTAAAACAGTGGTATTGCCTTTCAGTGGTCAGATCCTTCCCCCCATAATTTACTGTTTCCATTCATCTCTGAATGTAGAAGTATATCATTTCCCCACTATACAATGTAACAGCTGTAGCAGATTTGGCCACATTATGTCACAGTGTAGATCTAAACCTAGATGCTTTAGATGTGCACAGTCACATACTGGTGATACATGCAATGTTACCAAAGAAGAAGCAACTTGCTTATATTGTTCTGGTCGTCATTTTGCTTCGGACAAATCTTGTCCTGAACAGGCAAGCAAAGGGCTATTAAACTTATAATGTCACAGGAAGGTATTTCATACATAGAAGCATCCTCCCGGTTCCCAGCTGTCAGAAGATCATATACTGAAACAGCTAAAATAATTTTTGCTACTCCGGAAACTAATTTCTCTCCCAATACACCTACCGCCTCCAATCCATCTCCGACTAAATGCTACCGAAAGACCGTCACAATAAGATCTAAATCACCTAGGCATTCAAGTAAAGGCTATGATCGTAGTGCTCACCAAGCTATTATCAGCTCTTCAGATTTACCTGATTCTCCTAATGGCTCTGCTCTTAAAACAAACCCTCAACTCCACAAAATGATAATTTACTAGAGTCCTTATTATCAACGGTACTAAGTATAGTTTCAGCCTGTGATGACTGCCCACTATCGTCCAACGTTGCCCAGAAACTTAAACTTTTTACTATATTTTCGGCCAATAATGGACCCGATAGTCCAATGGAATGCTAGAAGCCTACAAAGCAAAAAACATGAAATCCATTCCAGGCTTGTTCCAGGTTCGCCTTTTTGGATCCCTGGCTATGTCTGTCTTCGGGATGATAGATCAGATGGGTATGCCGGTTCGGCATTACTTATTAAGTCTTCCCTTATTTTTACTCTCATAACAATACCTCACTCAGACAACTTTAACTTAGTAGCTGCTAGAATTTCTAATACAATATTTTTTTCTATTTACATCCCACATCCTCACTTGTCCCTCATCCCAGAACTAGAACACATATTTTCGGCTATCACTGAACCCCTCCTCATCTTAGGTGATTTCAATTGTTCCCATCCTATGTGGGGTGGATCATCACAAGACACCTTTTCTGTTCGTTTTGTAGACTTAATAGACTCGCTCAATCTATGTTTACTTAATGACGGATCTCCTACGCGGAGAACATCCCCAACCCAAAACCCTAGTGCAATAGATCTGTCCCTTGCTTCTCCAAGTATTTCTTCATTACTCACATGGAAAGTCCTTCAAGACTCCCATGGCAGTGATCACCTTCCTATCCTTATTACGCGCTCCTTTTCTGTTGTCCCAGAATCTGGGCCACCTCCATTACTTAAATACCGAATATCTAAGGCTGATTGGCAAGCCTATGCTGTTATAACAGATCTAATCTCTACACCCCCTGAAATTACTTCTGATAACCTTCTCACTTCCTACAGGCAATTTACAGACAGCCTCCTCTCTGCTGCGGACTCACATATTCAAATAAAAAATAGCAACCGTGCCCATACTAGATCTCCTCCATGGTGGGATTCACAGTGTACTGAACTTGCTAAAGAAAGAAAAAGAGCAGAGCAAACCTATTGCATAAATATGACAACGGAGAACTTTTTAGCTTATAAAAAGAGTGCTGCTAAGTTTAGACGCCTATGTTCCAAAAAGAAAAGATTCGGCTGGTTTAAATTTTGTGAAAGCCTTTCTCCTAGTACACCTGCTTCCCTCATTTGGAAAAGCATTAAAAGATAAAGAGGTTCTTTTTCCTCGGTGGATATAAGTAGTAATGACACTTCTGCTTGGATTGAACAATTTGTAAATTTACTAGCTCCACCTTCTGTTCCAACTGAAGATTCTTTACTCTCCCCATATCAGCATATTATCTCCACCCATCCACTTGAACAGCCCTTTTCCTTGGCAGAACTTCAATCAGTTTTAAAACATGTAAAAGATTCCTCTCCAGGGATAGATGGTATACCTTATTCTTTTCTGTCAAAATCAGGTATACAATCCAAAAGTTACTTTCTAAGTTTAGTTAATAAAATTTTTGATACGGGAATCATCCCTGAAAGTTGGAAAACCCAACTAATAATTCCTGTTTTTAAGAAAGGTAAAGACCCTTCTTTATCTTCTTCATATAGATCAATTGCGCTATCATCTGTCCTGGGAAAAGTCATGGAACACCTCATTAAGAATCGCTTAGATTGGTGGGTAGAAAACAACAACATTCTGCCCCCAACCCAATTTGGCTTTCGCAAAGGCATGAGCACTATGGACAGTTTGAGTATCTTTACCACAGACATTAGAATATCCCTTTCCAAAGATAAATCTCTTCTAGCTATCTTTGTTGATATAAACTCAGCATACGATAATGTATTACTTCCAATACTCAGGCAGAAAATGCATCATCTGAATATTCCGTCGAAGTTGATACATATTATCTGTAATCTCTTTATGGGTAGAACTATCTTAGTTCGAACCCATAATTCCACACTTTCTCCACGACATATATGGAAAGGCCTGCCCCAGGGATCAGTCCTTAGCCCATTATTGTACAACTTGTACACATACAACTTAGATAGATCTGTACAATGCTTCTATTCCATCCTGCAGTATGCTGATGACATTGTCCTTTATCTGTCCAACAAATCTATTCCTACAATTTCAGATCGCTTAAACTCGGCTTTATATTACCTTGGACAATGGTTGCATGATCACGGATTATCCCTGTCTCCTTCTAAAACTAGTGCAGTCCTTTTTACTAGACGCAGAACAATACCTCCAATTAATATTAATTTTGAAGGGCACCCTATTGCTGTCCAAAATAACTTTAAATTTTTAGGACTTTATCTCGATTCATATATGACAGGCATTCCTCATCTGAGGTACACTTTAAATAAAATAGAAAAAAACATTAATATACTACGTTCCTTATCAGGAGTATGGTGGGGTTCTCATCCATACTCCCAAAAACTAGTATACAATGCCATCATCCGTAGTGTTATAGACTATGGTTCTTTCCTGTTAGAGCCCTGCAGTAAAGTATATATGAATAAAATTAATAAAATCCATAATAATTGCCTCAGAATTGTATTAGGAGCTATGAAATCTTCTCCTATAAATGCAATCCAAGTAGAATGTGTTGACCCACTTTATTATTTACGCAGACAGTACCTATCTGACCGTTACGTCTTTAAAGTTGCTCATTCCTCATCTCATCCCCTTCCTGCTCGATTAAATGTTCTGGCTCGGTTGGTTTCCACTGAGCAATACTGGTCTAATAAAGAATCTCCTCCACTATTAAAAAGTTATCTTAGATATACCAATCTCCCCCAGTCCCTATACCAATCTTCCCAATCTCTACTCTACAAAACTGATTTTAGTGCTTTGAACTCCCCTAATGATATTGTTTTAGATATTGGAATAAATAATATTCAATTGAAGCCAACTCACTGTTCAATAACATATGTGATTCTATGTGGAATGACTGGCTATGTATCTATACAGATGCATCAAAATTGCATTCTGATGGTTGTGTTGGTTCAGCTGTATGGATCCCTAAATATAATGTCCTCCTTAGTTTCAAATGCCCCCCTATATCATCAGTATTTACAGGAGAGACACTAGCTATCTTAGAAGCCATTAAGTATGTAGAGTCTCACAAACTAGACAAAACTATAATCTTTACAGATTCACTTAGTTCCCTCCAGTCTATTGCCAACTCCCAAATATACTCCAAAACAAAACTTCCCATAATCCTTCAAATCAAAAGCATCCTCTATAAATGTCACTCCATTAACTTAAATGTATTCTTGGCCTGGATACCCAGTCATGTTGGCATCCCCGGTAACGAGATAGATCAGTTTGCTAAACAAGCCATACAGGTTGGTACTCTCGATCATTTCATCATATATCCCCCAGATCTACAATCCTATGCCAACAACCTTCTGTTTAACTCTTGGAACCAAGACTGGATACAGGGTAGTCAGGTTAAGGGCCGCCACTATGCCTCAATTCAACCATCCCTACCTAAAAACCATGGTTCTTTAAATAAAAAAACGCCAACAAAGTAACAACCTCAGTTATAATCAGACTCCGACTTGGGCACATCTGCACCCCTATGTTCCTGTACAAAATTAATGTTAAAGACTCTCTAATGTGTGATTGTGGAGAAGAGGGTACAGTAGACCACATATTTTTTAACTGCGCCAAACATCCTATTTCCTTATACGACATACTTCCTGAAGAAATTCCAAAACCCACAAGTATTAAATGTTTATTATCTATTTTTAACCCACCTTTAGTAAAACTCTTAATGAAGTATATAAGTAAATATCATATTAAATTGTGAAGTCTTTATGGTGGAGGCATTGAATGTTTGTCTTTGTTTTAGGTAACTCAACACTATCTACTAAATTCTCTCAACCAGTAAATTTCACGATTGTGTAGTTCTCTTCTCACATTGACACTGGCAAATCAGTTGCCAAGTAGCGACTGGAAGCCACTAGCAAAGAAGAAGAAGAAGAAGGTATAACCCGTATAATTTGAAAGTAAGTCTAAAGGCATTCAGATATAAGGCAACCAGTGTCATATGATTTAGGCGAATAAAAAATATAGCAAACTTATTATAGAAAGTTGCGCTAAACAGGGGGGTGATTATGTGACTCAGTTACCAACTGAAAATGGATGAGTGTACATCGAATCGCTGTCAAATGACGTGTTTTGTATTTGCTATCTCCAGTGGCTAACAGAAATACAATAGAGATAGCAAACAAAAATGACGTCATTTGATGTACACTTTTACAGTTTGAGTTGACAACTGAGATACATAATCACCCCCCCTGGTCCCACCTCTTATTACATTGTAACTACCTATTTTACCTGTGTATTTTACTCTTTGCTGCATTATCTGCGTTAGCATCTATATTCTATAGTAGTCTGTGCTCTGCTGTCATCTTTGTTGTCATGTCATCCAATGTCAGGTTTTTGGCGCCATCGTGAATGAAGATGGTCGTAATTTTTTCACAATTATTGAATTTAGTGTTGAATATGAATAAAATTGGTTGATTTAGGTGGGAATTACTTTGATTATGTTCAGTGAAAGTGCACTAATGAAATAATCACGAAGAAATTAGTGAATCGTGAATTTCCTCGCTGCCACCAAATCTCATAAACGAGCTTGTGTAACGAAACCACCGCTTTACTCAAGACCCAGACAAGACTGTAAATAGTAACTAATGACTGAAATAAAGAACTAATACGGAAGACATAAATTGAAAATTTATAAGAAAAAGATTTATTAATACGGAAGACGTGGCTGTATGGACACAGATCCTTTGCCTTTCCCCGACTGGGATAAAATTAAAAAACAAAAAAAAATAAAAAAAAACAACAACCAATGTCATCTGCGGTTTTAATATTTATTTTCGTCCATTTTTCAAAAACTAAATTTAAATAATTACCTAATAGAATATGCTATAGGCTGCATCTGGTATATTTTTAAACTATATTACTACTACCGTACTTTTGATATTCGGAAAACTATAACGGGACAATGAAAAAAAATACATAATTCAAAGCTCGATTCTCGAATATTTCTCGATTTGTTATTTACATTTTTGTATAATTTCTGACTTAATATGTTAT
>NJDC01011132.1:3623-19111 GCA_002245475.1 Calephelis virginiensis | reverse complement strand
TTGTGCGGAGATTCCTTACTCTGTCGCCCTGACCACTGACGGTTTAGTTGTAAGACCACCGTTTTTGGTAACCTGTTTTTTATGTTTATATTTTTAATATTTTTTTATATTAAATGTTAGACGTAGAAAATAAGAGCCATTGAAAACAAATAATAATAATAATAAAGAGTAAAACCGCTTGCAACTGCTGTTTAAACAATGTGTCACTACTGTCACAAGTCCAGAGCTCAATAATTGAGTTTCGTCCTGAACAAAGAATCTGTCATGTTCAATTTCATGTTATTTTATTTTTTTAGTAAGTAGTAAAGTAGTTTTTTTTAGTAGCAGTAGTTATCTTTAATATAAATCTGGGCAAGATTCCGGATAGCCCGTCCTCAAGCGTCAATTATTAGGCATTACTTTTGTATTTCTTCAATGCTAACTCTGCTCTGTTCAAAGGAATAAGACTTAGATTTAGGTCTTGCCCTTTTAAGATAAAATATGAAACGAAACGAGAGCGTTATGAAAAATCTGTGGTGTTAAGCTCGCTGCATTAGTAACAGCGAGATCCGAGAACGTGTGGGATTAAAAGTGTTGGTGTAAAACTGATAAAAAGCATGCTCCGGTGGTTCGATCATGTCGAAAGATAAAACAAATATAATACAATGCGGATAGATGTAGATATCACGGGAGACCCAGGTTTAGGCACATTCCACGATCAAATGAATTGGGGTTTAACGAAGTCCGAGGTTGGTGTTAAGAGTCACCGAACCGGCGCGGGCGTGCTTGTATAAATGTGAAAGAAGCTAGGCATTTTTTTTATGCTATTGGAAGGCAAACAAGCAGACGGATTTCCTGATGTTAAGAAATTCACGCCGCCTAGGGACACCAAAGGCGGTAATGGTGCGCTGCCAACCTGAGGCCGGGATGTTAGGCCTCGAAATCTGCAAGGATGGCAACATTTGGCACTCGATACTCTCTGCCTATCTTAGGCCTTAGGGACTTGGTGCGATGATAAGTAAGGTTCATAAAGTGCAGCTTTAAATAAGTCGTGTCATTTTTATGACATTCTAGAAAAACAGACCTGAAAAATTGTTTTGGCTTTTAAATCATCCTGATGACCTTTTCTATAAAAAGCACATTTTTATATTCATTGTAATCGTAACTGAAGTGTTGTTTTGGACGAGACGATCTATACGACCTATGCAAATTAGGTATCAGCTACATGAAAAGTATTTTAAAATAAGAATATACTTTATTATTTTGACTAGATAAAACAATAATAATTTATTTGTTTTTTGAAGTGAAAACTTCTTTGGCGGAGTTGAGCACTTTTCTTGGAATGGGTAAAAACTTCTAAATTTGCGTCAGATCGTCAGAACGTAAGACGGCGCACTGCGCATGCGCGAATAAGACGGCGCGAGATCTAAAATAAAACGTAGATTCATTGAACAGGTAACGGTCTTGACTTTATGAGGTCTCGGGTTCAAATCGGGCCCAAAATCGGGCCCGGGCAACAAAAAGAAAACGGGATTTTTCCAATTGTCTAATAAAAAAAAATGTGGCTCGGGATTTGATATGCGCAAGGTTGGCGATAGGCTTGCCACCTATCACATTGTGGGACTTAGTGTCTTCGGCTAGTCGTGGGTGCCCTGGTTGTGCCTCTGCCTACTTCTTCGGGGATATAGGCGTGAAAATACTTAGATATTTACAAAGAGTGTAGAATTTGCAATGGATAATACGCCGCAATATACCTACCATTACATTCTCACAGAGAGCAGATACGTATATCAACTTTCTTGAAAATAAGCTTTATGTGTAGACGAGCAATGTTCGATGTACAGATGATATGACGAAGCTTATTTTAGCGAGTTTTTGTCAAGCCAAACGCAGGTTATAGATATGGAAATAATATTTGTGCATAAATTATAGTACTTTCATATTGATAATTAAAGCAATTCGTGCAAAATTTTTCCCCAACCATTCCAAAACATCAAAAATGCACAACGTTAATATTCAAGTTTTCACTTCTGCAACCCGTCTTTTTATTACATTTACCGTTTTATTAATAAATATAGGTTAAAGTACTCCAATGTAATATAATGTAAGGGATACCTACTCCGAGAAAAATGTAGTCATAAATATTTTGTAATTAACTTTGAGTTCTCAATACATTCACGAGCATCTACTGCATGTAAAAAAATGTGATGCCCGGGGGCAATATTTTTCAGCTTCTGGCCCTTCTAAATTTTTTTAAGATCCGGGACTGAAACTTAGTAGACACTTACTCCACTAAACATTATTTTAATTAATATTAATAACGTTATAATTAATATGTGACGACAAATTAACATTTGTAGAATAACTTCCGTCTTGTTAATAGTTTATTAGTAGTAGGTACTATTTAAATTGTGCGCTTCGGCTATATTTGTCAAGCTTCGGAAATCCGAATTATTTTAAAGATATCTTTTTTTTGGAATGACTAATATGTTGCCAACCTCGCGGTTTTTAAATCTTCACCTAGCTTTGTGGGCCGAGCAGAGTGCTTAGTCGGAGACATCATTATTTAGATGGATTGAACTGAGTTAAAGACATCTATATAGAGTTGTTATTACACATAATTAAACATTTCGCTTAAATTTAAATTAAGTCAGCCAATTTCAAAATAAAAGTAAAAAGTGTAAAGCCGAAGCGCATTATTTAAATAATAGTACTGTACCATATTGCTTATTCATTACCTTGCCTATAATGGGTAGGTCTACCGCCCCCCAAGTATCTGCTCCCCAGTGTACGAAGCCTGAAGCGAAATCAGCAGTTAATACACCAGCTAACGCTGCTAATATGAGCGTTGCGTCAGCCCGAATATATCTGAGCATCAGTAGACCCGCACATACACATAAAGTGCAGCATAATACAACACAGACCCATTCTTGAAGTCTCTTTCCTGCGAACAAAACAAAGAGTTAGAAAAAGAAGGTACATTTGCTACCGCACTTAGCCTCCTCTCATAAAAGTTCTAAACCAAGACTTAGAATACAGGACGAAGTTAATTTTTGAGCAAATTCGAACAATGGCGGTGATTCTGCTGTTCACAAACTAAACTTATTTTAGATTAATTCTATCTTTATCAAATTAAACAAAAACAAAAGAGATGGAAAATTTTAGATATATTAGATTAGCCCGAACATGTAAAATTGTGGTGTTTTTAATATAGTCTGGTCAACAAGTGCCTTTTTGGTCAACTTTTTTTCAACAGTCTCCGAAAATTATGATTGAGGTATCATTCGATTCGGAATGGCATCTAGATAGTTTTCGAAAAACAATGAAGTTCCGCAAATAAAAATTACAAAAGTTATTAACAATTAACTAAAAAAAAGGGGGGGTTAAGTTTTTTGCAAATATCTCATAAACTAATAAAGATTTTTCAAATTTGAAAAAAGATTCGGAAAGAGGAGGAAATTTCAAAAAAAAAGTTCTGACTACCGGAATTGTAGGACTAATATTTATAATTTTCCTAGAGGGTTGAAAATACGCCCGAAAACGGGTACTCCGGCTTGCGCAAGCCACGCCTCCTTTGGACTCTTAATGAATAAATACTATTTAAAGTTATTAAACATGAAAATTAAAATTTTAAAAATTCAGGTGCCTACAGGACAGATCAATAAGCAATAATCCGTAGTCAAGAAATTTTTATCGCGGTTTTTCAATAAGTTATCCATTAATTAATTAACAATTTTTTGTAGTTAATTGTTAATAACTTTTGTAATTTTTATTTGCGGAACTTCATTGTTTATCGAACACTATCTAGATATCATTCCGAATCGAATGACACCTCAATCATAATTTTCGGAGACTGCTGAACAAAGTTGACCAAAAAGGCACTTGTTGACTAGACTAATAAACGTTTAAAAAGCGATAGATTAAAATCTGTAGAAATGTCATGTACAGACTAATCTGACAGCATTAAGTGTTTTGTCTCTTTCTATTACTTTCCTTGAAAGCAGATAGCGATAACTTAAAATTAGTTTTGTTAGTGCGCAACAATATTACCACCAATGTTATGTTTCATGAACAATTTCAACATCTTACAAGTTGTTCTAAGATTTACGAACAACTAAACAATTACGAACTAATCTTGCTTGAAATACATGGCACTAGTTATGATGGAGGTCATATCTTTAATTACTATATATTTATTTTTAAACCGTGAGTTTACAAATTGTATTTGACGCAACAAGTAAAAGGTGGTTTTGGCGCCATCGAGAGAAATAATGTATGTATGATTGAGTAGAATTAGGCCATTTTAGAGGCATTTAATACAATTTTGTTTGGTTATAGTGTAATGTTGGTACTGTCTAGTGTGTTTGTTGAGATTGGATGCTAGCATTTGATGCCGTTACAGGAGCACCAAGATCTATCAAACATGACGGAATATCCTAAAGTTGGTAGGGACTTCCGCGGATGGTTTGTAGTCACACTCTGGTGCTACCAGAACGCTATTTTTAAATAACTCGTATATTTACACGTACTAATGGTCGCTCATTGGTCGAAATTCGACCATAATAAATTTTAATTTCTTGTTGATAAGAACGCCATCTTCATTTCTCAAGACCAACTACTTTGTTTCCAAAATTTTTAGTGCGCTTTCTGTGATTTTTATCGTTATCATCAATATATTTGTTTGTGTGTGTCAAATGCATGGTAGTGTGGGTAATGTTTTATTTATTGATTAAATGTACTTAAGCATTATTATTGACAAATATTAGCGTTCTGCACTTCTCCTACACATAAACTATAAGTGTGCCAAAATTTCATACTCCCCTGTCAGCGCAATTTTCGTAAAAAGGGGTCCAAAGTTTTGACATCACGTATTAATATACAGATAACGTAACTCATATAACTTAAACTGATGGGAGGTCAGCCGTTATTTAAAAATAGCATTCCGATAGCTCTTTAAAATGCTGTGCTGCTATGGAATAAATCGACATCAAGGACCTTCCCCTTTGCGTACGAACCACTTGCAAACATTGGAAGTATGTACTCGTAAATGTAATCTGTACGACTTGTAACTTGTTTAGGTGGGTCGGGAAATTATACGCGAACACTACCTACTGAGCACGAGTATGCCGAAATCGGTCTAACCAAAGACTACAATAAGTCTAACACATTGACCTCTTAATGTATGGACATGTAATATCTACGAAAAAAAGAGTGTGTGTACTCATGTACGCACGTAAGAAGTTATACTTCTCGCGCTGCTTTTGACAACACCCTTTAGACATTGAAGTCGACACTCAAACTGTATTTTCCATAGGTGCATTCTCCATATAGAATTTTGCAAAATGCCACCAAGTAAAGTAAGGGACTGGGACTTTTCTCGCTTGAAGGGACTTATTCAGGTGTACTTAGAGTTCAAACTCATTCAAACTACTCATATCGCGTGTTGCTGCTGTAGCAACTTGAGCTCACAGTGAGGCCGCAGGCCTCGCGGTGCTTCAGCCTACTTCTTTAAACATTTAAATCGATACTCAAATAGATTTTTTCAAACAAGCGCTAAGCCTCCATATTGAATCTTGAAAATAGCAAAAACTTAAATTAATAATCGTAAAGTCTTTTCTCGCTTGTAGGAACTTATTCGAGTGTATTTAGAGGTCATACTCATTCAAACTCCTCATATCGCGTGCTGTGCGAGCTGCAAGTAGCTCGCGAGTAGCACCTTGTGCTTACACTTCGGCCTGCGGCCTCACTGTGAGCTTGCGGTGCTTTAATCTTAAAAAATAGAATTAAGCGGAAATCGGTTTTTATTAGCGACCATTTTGTTTTTGAAAATTTGAACTTTTTTCATGAGGCTCTGGTAATTGCCACTTGAGCTCTATAAAGTAGCATTGTCTCGAACTCGCTACTTGTTTTTGTTTCGACAGGCCGTTGTCAAAGTTTTGTCCAGCTTAAGAAAGTTAAAGGTTTGTTATGCATTTATTATTTTAAGAACAAAATATATCCGATGACACGAAATTTTTACTCAATTGTAGCTGTAGCAGATTTTCAGCAATAGCTTCTAGTCGCCATCTTGGATTTTAAAATAGCTGCCAAATTAGGAATCCGCACTCTCGTTACTGTCTCAAATGACACCAATATGGTTATTTTATTAAACCGTTACGAAAATAGCAATTTTTCAGAAAATTTTGTTTTAGATGTCAGCCATTTTGTGTTCAGAACTTTCAACTTTTTTTTTTAATTTCTAGTAATTGCCACCTAAGCTTTAAAAAGTGGCAGTGTCTCAGACTCGCTACGCTTTTTCGTTAAAGCTGGCCTTTAGTCATTTTTTTACCAGGTACTGGTAGCTGAGCAAAAACTTTATAGTTCTTACTTTTTAATTAAGCTTTATCTAAGAGTTCATAAAGATTTACTCTAAGTATAACATACAGGTTTTTCAATAATAACTTCCGGTAGCCATCTTGGATTTCAAAATCGCTGCCAAATTCAGAATCAGCACCCCCGATTATGTCTCAAACGACACCCATATGCTATATCTATAACGGTTCAAAATCTTAAAAATTGTTAAAAAACCGATTGTTGTATGGCGGCCATCTTGCTTTTTGCCATTTTGAAATTTTTTTCATAACTTCTGGTAATTGCTACCTGGGCTCTACAAAGTGGCACCATGACCGATCCTCCATGTTATTTCGTTTAGGCTGGCCGTCACCTAATTGTACAAAACTGATACATACAATCAGAACACAGCACTAGAACAATAAACACTTTGTAGCACGTAGGTACTTATCGCTTTGAACGCTAATCGTCGACTGACTAAGTCATAAGTGTAGGTGCGCGATCGTCGTATTTAAAG
Source organism: Calephelis virginiensis (assembly GCA_002245475.1). NCBI lineage: Eukaryota > Metazoa > Arthropoda > Insecta > Lepidoptera > Riodinidae > Calephelis > Calephelis virginiensis. The sequence goes on along the minus strand of NJDC01011132.1, from coordinate 12,285 downwards.
TCCTAGCCTCGATCTCGAAATTTCTCAAAAATACTCGAGTCAGCGCCTTTGATAAATAAAAAGCCGAAATAAAGATATAAATAAAAAGCGATGTAAGCAATCTCGGCTTTACCTTTTAAAAGTTAGAGTCGAAAGTCGCTTGTTTACAATTCTAGCGTCTAATCTCAGACTTCTCAAAGGCGGCTTTTGTCAAAGGGGCTGTGCGCTCACAAGTAGATATCGGCGGTCGCGGGCCAAGTAAAATCGTACCAGGCAACGAAGTTCAACTGCGCATTGTGAATCGTGCTACACCACGTTAGAACAGTTGACCAGACGGATTTTTTGAATTTTTTTTCAAATTCTCGTGGGACCCCTACAGGGATATCGTGGTTACCCCTAGGGTTCCGCGGAACACACTTTGAGTATCGCTGCGTTATAATATTAACTCTTTATAACTCAACAACATTTATTTATTTATTTAATAAGGTTTAATTTCTGATAGGCAAGCATAAATAAAAAAATATGCATTTTTTTAATTAAGAAACTTAAATAATTAGAAAAAAGGGGAGTGTGACATATATTTTTTATGATATCTCTCCAAGACGTCAGAAACGGTTTAAACCATTAATACGAGTACATATATTAAAAAAAGCATAAACCTCAAAAGAAAATACCTACTAAACTAATGAGTTGTAAAACATTGTTATCTCTTTTGGCATACGCAAAATCAAAAGAGATAGAGATGTTGTTTATGATCAATCCAACGGTATTTAAATTACTAAATTCCCTACGAATTAATTTTACATTGTTTCATTTTGAAATTTATTTATTTAAATCTCAATTTATTTATATAAGCTCGTCTTATATATTTAACATTTAAACCTAATTTGCGCTTCTTTACATATTCCTATGGAAAAAAACCCGGAAAAATTGCAAGGAAAATGTCAAGCGATACAAAGTTCGCCCACTTGGCAATTAAATGTACAATATATAAATTACATGTCACATTGTTTGTCCGCGATGGACTCCTAAACTACTTAACCGATTGCAATCAAGTTTGCACACCGTGTACAGTTTGATCCAACTTGAAAGATAGGATAGCTTACATCTCAATTTATGAAAAACAAAATACCTTCCGAGCGAAGCCGTCACAGAAAAAAATGAATCGCTGAATGTGGTGCTAAGAGTATAACTTCCGAGCGACTGGACCGATTTGGCTTATTCTTTTTTTATTGTGTTATTGTCAGGAGAAGAGTCTTATGAAGTGAAAACCGGGAAAAGATGAAAACAATACTTTATTTTTCCCATACAAACTGAACGAGTGGAGAGAAATGACAACTAGTTTATTTGTGACATTATAAAGACGACCAAGTGCAGGCGTAGCTTTGTCCAGTGACTTGTGATGTGTGGTCCGAACAAAATTGTTTTATATTACCAGGAGATTTTTCAAAAACTGTACCCACCGGGAACCACTGGGGTACGACTGGGTTACATCCGTTCGAATGGCCTAACATTACCTCGCCTTAGGAGCACTGCTGCTGCCTTCCTGCCAACCAATCTTCCTGAACCAGATTTTATGTGTTTTTACAAACTCCATTACCTCATTGATTGGCGGAACTAAGGCAGATACGATAAACGATGCTATTATCAGAGAATAAGATTTCATTCTGTCGATCGTCCAAGCCATACGATATAGCAGTAGTAACGAGATTGGGAAAAGAGCCTAAGTGATTGATAAGCCCAGAATGTTTACCTTTTAAAAAAAGTTGTCGCTCAAGGGACTCCCGGGTGCCGTCCGACTTTGTTCGAGTCGAACGAATTTGCGAATCAATGATAATGATAAGATCCCCAGGGGAGGAGTTTGGAGGGGGGGGCGGGGGTGGCATTAAGGACCGCGGTGTATATAGGCTTGGCTACGGGTAGGGGCAATGCTTGGGGGTTTAACCCGAATATTTATGGGTGGTAGTAGCGGTCTAGCGGTCCGGGTGTTGGACTTGACTGCATGAGGTCCCGGGTTCGAATCCCGGGTCGGCCAACACAAAGAAAACTGGATTTTTACAATTTTCTAATAAAAAAAATGTTGGTCGGGATTGGATATGTGCCCGGTTGGCGATGGGCTTGCCACCTATCACATTGTGGGACTTAGTGTCTTCGGCTAGTCGTGGGTGCCTTGGTTGTACCTCTGCCTATCTCTTCGGGGATATGGGCGTGAAGATACTTTTATCATATTAAACACTATATGAGTGTGAAAATAATAGTGAAGACCTATGTCTATATGTTTAATTTATGTTATATATATTCAAAGGTCAAATACATGAAAAAATTCAAGTGCAAGTTGCTGATACCACCTAGAACATTGGTTTACCGGCTACCTTACCCTCCGAACCGAAACACGTCATGACATTATGGCGGCAGGAATAGGTAAGGCGGTGGTACCAATCCGGGTGAGTCGCTGCGAAACTTGACCACCTAGTCAGATGTCGCGGTGTTAGTGACGGTAAGCCATTGCTCGCCTTTTACGAGCTGCCTAGCAGGAAGGCAGATGGTCTGTTCTTCAAAGGAGCCCGGACCAACACAGGGAAAACTAAATTCTATAACAAGATAAATACATTAGTTCTTATTTTATATCTGTTATATTATTTATGATAATGAACTGCCGAATCACTTATAATAAAATAAACCTTAGTTATTTTAGGCTTCATAATGTATGCATAAAAAAGTTTTAACATGACATTTTATTTAGGCTTATAAGGTTTTCCATGTTTAAGAGATTGAAATCTGCATCCTTTTTAATAATAGACATCTAAGTTGCATGCAAAACCATCTGCAAGCAATAGGAACCAAAGTTATTGAATTTGAAAAAGCTTTGAACAAGAGCTTGATTGTTTGTGTCAGACCATACAAAAATTTTACAATACGAAAAGTTAAGTTAGCAACTTATAACTTCAAACATTTTTTTATTATCACTTGTCTGAAAAATTCTATTTGCCCCAAGCAGATGTTAGAATTGATGTTTGTAGGAGTAATGCTTCAGCAATTTGTTTCTGAATTTTATTCCTGGTGCTGTCCCAAAATAATTGAACACTGGTTTAAACAGGTTATTTTAAAATAAAGAAATGGGACAAACAGTCCATTTGTCAGACTAAAAGGCTAACCACAGAATGAGAATGTAATAGTAATAGTTATGGAGTTTTATCTCACAATCAATAATATAGCTACCTTCTTCACTTTTTTATTATATACAATTATTTTTTGTCTGGTCATGTCTAACTCTTGACAATCGCCATTAACATCAGGATCATCATCAGGTCTAAGGTTGGCAGCGCATCATTACCTCCTTTAGTGTCTCTAGGCAGTGTGAACTTCTTATCATTAGGAAATCTGTCTGCTTGTTTGCTGTCTAATATCATACTAAAAAATAGCCAATGTCAGGTCATGTGCCTGAGCCCTAACTTGTATGTAAACATGCCTTCTTTAAATCATAGTAACTAATAATAATATTAACTAATAATGGATCCTACATCCCGACACTTAGAATGCATTTTAATATCTTAGAAGTTACTTGAATATTCTATCATTCTATAATACTAATCCTAATAATATTATAAATGTGAAAGTTTGTATGTATGTTTGTTTGTTTGTTACTCCTTCACACTAAAACTGCTGAACCGATTTTCTTGAAATTTGGCACACACATAGAGGGTAACTTGGATTAACACATAGGATAGTTTTTATCCTGAAACAATGTTCCTGTGGAACCACACGAGCAACGCCGCGGGCAACAGCTAGTTTATTTATAAATAAGATCCAAGTCAAACTAATTTACAGAATAAAAAACAACATTGAAATGGTGTAATTCAACTAAAAAAATTAGTCATAATTGTCAATTGAATACACCATAGTACCTGAGTTTAAAGCAGTAAATAATTAATTGGAGAAAATACACCCGGTAATCAAGGACGTGAGAAATAAATCACCTGGACTGTAGAGTTCAGCAAGTTCCTGTGCTCCTTTATGACGAGGGCCCCACCGTGGCTGCTTTCCCACTTCACTAGACAACTGGGTGTTCGCATTAGGATCGTCTTCCGACATAGAGTGTTCAAGAATTTCTCGCTCTGTTTTTACCGGTGCTAATAGAGTAGTAGCCATCGTACTGGCGTATTCGAAACGTTCACAACCAAGACCACTTATACCATCTCTTTTGGAACACGGTGGGATAGGCAATGGTAAAGTCATAACTGCTTTATATCTTGCTCGTTTGGGAGTAGGTAACTTGTAAAATTTAAAAATTGCACCTTAAATTTATCAGCTTTCTTGTACATAAAAATAATTTCTTTCGCTTATCATTAGAGAAGCGATATCGCAGCAAAGGGTTTATTTTATGAATGATATTGACATCGGTAATCCGCGGTCGGTTCATTCTAGTTCATACTTCATGACGGAAAATAAGTACTCAGTACGTATGTATATACTACACCAATACTACACTGAATTAATGAAAAATTTAAATTGAAAATGAAAAGAAAATCATCAACTAATAAAGTGTCAACTGTCAATTAAATAAATTGTCATTTGATAAGAAATGACATTGACTCAAATGACAACCTTGACAGTCAAAGGTTTCAATAGCTAATCAGCTTTAGTACTCCTGACGGAGTTTCATATTAACAAAATTGGGATATCAGCTAAAAATAATCTTAGGTTTTTAATAAAGACCTTCTCTATACGACGACTTATCATATCACAAATCAACAAAAGGCAATTATTGCACCTGAATTATATAAAATACTGTTCAATTTTAATTTAAGCTGTCCCACCCGTAAAAGACATTCATGTTGCAATTTGCTATATGCAGTAGCACATTGCTGTGCGCAGTATTTTATCAGATATATAATTTAAAAAAAAACAATATTTTTTAGTTCTAAATAAATTTTATATTTTTATTGAGATTAATAAATTAAATGCACACCCGTATCATAAATATATAGTAGATCGATACTAGTACATAAAAATACTTAAATCGTAACCAGAATAAATTTAATAAATACTTAGAGCCGAAAACGCAAATTCCTAAAAGTTTATCACGCAAATATCTGCCACTGTCGGGAATGTCGTGCCTATAAAATTACATGATTTTAGCAGTATTAAATATAAAATAACATGATTTAAGCTAACCTTTTTTGATTATAAATTATAAAAAAAAACAACGTGGAATGGAATAATTTTTGCTTGTTAGAAAGTCGTTTTAGTATTTTCTTCTAGAGCATCTTTTTAATCGAACCAAAAAGGAGGAGGTTCTCAATTCGACTGCACGTTTTTATGCATGTAGTAACCAATGAAATAGTTATGAGTCGGTTTTTGCAGTTTTACTGTTCTTGATTATTGGCATTTCCAGTGAAGATTGACAATAATACATATCTGTATGATTGCTTTAGTTAAACCATAAAATATATAATTCGTTACGTCTGAGTAGATATGCATATTTTAACTCTCAAAAGAGGCTTCTACAAATCAATCTTACTAACACTTTTTGACTTGTGTTTTCTTTAAGGTGTATGTTATTTAGGTACACGTTTCATCAAAACAAGTCTTTCAGTTCGGGATTTCATGATTGTCTACAGCTAATCTCGGGATCCCGGGATTGTATTGGTGATAGGTTAGGTTAGGTTTTTTTTTTTTGAATTTCATCCCTCTGATATTCTTTCAGAGATTTTCTTTTCCTGTTTATCTGTTATTTCTTTCTCTTGTTTCTGTTTTCCATTTAAAGTTATTTTACTCTATTAATTACGTTGAGTATTTTACACGCACACATTTTAAGACTAATATTGAGCTAACTAAATTCTTCTTCATTTGTTTTTTTTTCCACTTTTTTTTTTGACTTTTTTTTTTGTGCCTTTTATATATTCTTACTGTAAACAAAACATCAATAATGCTATGTAGTTAACAAAAATTTTTTTTTGCTATTTATTTACGTTTTTTATGTTGTGATTTGTATAACATTTATACATATTCAACATAATTATTTTACTTGCTACTTATTTCTTTTAATGACTAAACTCGCTACTTGGTTACAATATTTTATAAACTCTGTCCTACAGTCCTTGTATGCAATTAGTGCACTTAAGTTTTCCTCTATGAGTTTTTCAGGTATTTTTTGTTGGGCGTCAAATCTTATATTGCTAAAAACAGGACACTCATAAAGAATGTGCGTCACTGTTTCTTTAGTTTCTGGATCACAGAGACACGACGGGTCTTCCTTACACTTAAAACGATGTAAGTATTCTGAAAACCCGCCGTGTCCCGTCAATATTTGTGTCATCAATCCCATAGGTCTTATTTCCTTTATTAATTGGTGTGCTTGTAAAGCATCTGGGAAGAAAAGTTTTGTGACTGCTGCAGTCTCTCCCATCCGGTATTTGGTATTCCATTTGTCAAGCGTCTCTATACGAAGTTGACGCTTGACAAATGAAATAGGACATAAGTCATAGTGTGGCTTTATTTATATTTTAGTCGCGGCTTCTTTGGCCACTTCGTCTGCTCGTTCGTTGCCATTAAGTCCTGCGTGGGCTTTGATCCAAAAGAGCCGTACTCTTTTATTTTGCATTTCGCAACTCCGTCGAATCTTCCGAATCTGCGATGCAAGTGGATGAGTAGAGCTGGGATTTGTAAGAGTTTCAAGTGAAGATTTTAAATCACTGTAAATGCCGTAATTTTGATGTGGTCCTTTGAGTATCTCTTTACTTGCCATACTTATAGTCCACAGTTCAGCTTGGTAAACAGAACAATGCGAAGACAGTTTAAATTTTCGGGATTTAATCTCGACCACATTATTCCAAATGGATAATGCGGCTCCGACATTACCGTCAATTTTGCTGCCATCGGTGAAAATGGAAATCTCTTGGCTGTTCTGTTGGTTGAGCTGTTCCTGAGTTGAACTGTCAAAGTCCAAACAAATATGTGTTGCCGGATGGTCTGTGTCAGCGTATCTCACCATCTCCTCAACAACTCTGTCACCCACAACCAGCTGCGACTCTCCCTTTTTCGCCTTATACAGAGCTGCTGCTTCTTGGATTCGAAGATCGAGAGGAAGAATCCCAGCAAGCAGCAGCGCAGAGCTCAAAGAGACAGTGCGATACGCTCGGCACAGTTTCTGAGCAAAGACTCTCTGGACCACATAAAGCTGTTTTTGAATTCCCAGTTTGTGTTTGAGTTGTTTGAGTCAGCCCATGCACTTGCAGCATACATAATTACGGGTTCAACGACCGCTTTATATATAACACGCACTACTTCCGGGTGTAGACCCCAACTTATTTTCGCAGCAGTGGACAGTTTTTTATAAAAATCAAGCGCTTTCCTACATATCTCAGCTACGTGACTATTGAAAGTTAATTTGCTGTCAATTATTTATTTATATATATTAATTTGATCTCTTGAGACATGTAGATATTGATCCCCCCCATTTCAAGCCGTGGTATGTCATATTTTAACTTTCGAGTGATTGTCATTGCCATTGTTTCATGTGGCGCAAAGCGAAGCTTATTTTTTATTCCCAAACATAGGCAAGTGTAGCATTTGCGCGTTGCTCTACATCGGCTGCTGTTTCACCATCAACGATCAAAACCAGGTCGTCCGCAAAGGCCTGACAATAGTCACCCCGCTGTTCCAGTCCCCTTAGTAGCGAATCGATTATGGTATTCCACAATAATGGACCCCCAATCGACCCTTGGACGCATTCTTTTGATGTTTTCTTAGAGATTTCTTCACCAGCATATAGTAAATTTATTTTTCTATTTTATAGGTAGCTGTCCACCACACGTCGAATATTAAGGGGACATTTTTCCTCCGCTAATCGTATTCGGATTTTTGGCCACCAGGCACTGTCGAAGGCTCCCTCTATGTCCAACGAAATCATAATTATTATTTTTTTGTGTTCCAGCAGTTTGCGTACATGTTTCATTAGGTCATAGAGGGCGTCCTCGGTGCCTTTTCGTGGCATGAAACCGTACTGGCGGGGGCTTAATTTAGGCAGGATATGCCATTTTACTCGATTCATGACCATCTTCTCGAAAATTTTACCCATCACTGGCAATAGCCCGATGGGTCTATAGGACTTAGATTCTGTGTAGTTTTTCCTGCCAGGTTTTCGTAGTACAATTACAGTAGCTACTTTCCAGATGTTGGGAAAGTAGGCTAGCTCTAGGCATTTATTGGCCAGTGATAGGTATACTTCCGAATCTTGATCAATGGCATTTTGGCATATATCTGCTGTTAGGCCGTCAGATCCCGGAGCTTTCTTCGGATTAAAGCTACATATAGCAGATGTTAATTCACTCATAGTGAAAGGCGGATCGTGAAGCTTGTCAAGGCAATCTTTATTCACTTCGTCTGCCTTTTTTCTATCCTGCTTGTGGTCCTTATTGTCCTCTTCGATAAAATCCTCCAGATAGAATGTAGCCACCAGTATACTTGCAGATTCCTTTGGATCTAGTATTATACCATCTTTAATCAAGGGTAGATCCTCTTGCCTCCTTGTGGTTCTACCTATGACTCGATATATTCCCTCCCATACTCCGTCCGTTTCCTGCTTTCCACAGAAATCCTGCCAGCTTTTTATTTGTGCTTTCTTAACCTCATTTTCATATTTTTCTTTTATTTGCAGGTACTCATCGACAACCTTCTTCTT
>NJDC01011122.1:32110-49785 GCA_002245475.1 Calephelis virginiensis | reverse complement strand
TTGACAGTGAATATAGGCAGCTTAAACTGGATAAAGAAGTAGCGAATCTGTTGGAAGTGGGTGGAACATCTCAAAATGAACCAATCAATACGGAAACATTTTGGGGCCATGTTTCAAAAATAACCAATGCTGATGGTACTAAGAAGTATTTACACATTGTTGATTTCGCGAAAGCCATGCTTGTATTACCAATGTCTAACACGGCTTGTGAACGTCTCTTTTCGCAAATGAACAATATTAAAACTGACATGCGGAATAAATTCAAAAATGAACATGTTGCTGCTATTTTACACGTTAAACAGGCAGTCAAGGAACAGGATGGGTGCGTAAATTTTAAACCTACAAAGGAAATGATAAAAACCGCCCAAAACTCGGCGATTCTTTACAAAAACATTGTCAACGATGAAACTGAATAAATAATTATGTAAATATGATTTCTTGTTTTTTATTTCAATGATATATAATACTATGGCAATTAACCGTAAATCACGATTCATCAGAATGTTGGCATAATTACGAATGGATCTAGCAGAATTTACCAGATTTTGGGGGAATGCATAGCAGAATCGTGAAATAAATTCTGGTCACGCTGTGTCTTGCTTCACTTTGTTGCGTTGACACGTGCTCGATTCTGTTCCCGTTTTGCTCTCATTTTCATCTAACGTTTCGGCTGTGTTCTTGGACTTGTTTTGCGAAGTGGTTTGGATTTAGTTGACTCTGGTTATAGCAAAACGACTTAGCTATCCTACGGACTATTGATTTTGCAAAATGACCAGCTCATACACACCAGCTGAATATGCCTATATACATTACCTTTATGGGGTATGCAATGGCAATGCTAATGCTGCTGCTCAAATGTATCGAGAGAGGTGTCGTTGTTTTTTCTACTAAACACAAGCCTACAATTTAAATTATAAAAAAATGTTTTTTAGTACTTTGCTTAGTACAGAGACCGATGTTTATGTTATTATTGTTTGTATCTTGTGTGACCAAATGAATGTAATAAATCGCCATTATTATTAAAAAGTTTTATTTGTTCAAGATACCCCAATGCACGTCATTCGGACTGTCGGGTGTTTAGTTCACAACTCTTATAGTGAAGGAAGGATTCCTGGAATGGGTCCTGCGAGAGGCGATGGTGGAAAACCATTACCAAAATAGATGTTGAAAATGTAGTTCTTGAAGAGGTTGAACGACACCCTGCGGTGTCCGTGCGCCAAATCGCTCGACGAACAATCAGCAAATCTTCAGCCCATTGTATCTTGAAACGTTGTGAGATGGACCCTTATCACTTGCGGCGCGTACAAGCACTACTACCCACTGATTATCCCCGAAGAGTAACTTTTTGTAGAAGAATGCTTAATGAAATAGAAGCGGATCCGATTTTTTTTAATAAAATTCTTTGGTCGGATGAATCATCGTGCCGCAGATATGGCTACATGAATACGCACAATTTGCATCAGTGGGCGGCTGAAAATCCACACGCCACAAGGGAAGATCGTTCGAAAATTATTTAGATTTGTCAGAAAATAATTTATACGAATTATTGAAAGATGTGCCGTTAGCAACAAGGCAAGGCATGTAGCTCCAAAATGACGGTGGTCAAGCCCATTACGCCGTCATTTTACGGCAGCATCTGATCGAGCAATACCTGCGACGCTGGATCGATCGCGAGATCTACTATAAATACTAGCGATGAATGATTTTTCGGTGATTTAAAATGAATAAATTGATTTTTGTTCACATTATTAGTTGTTTTCATTTCCTATAATTTTAACATAATTGTACCCTGTTCGTTTCAAATCCTAATAGCAATTGGCAAGAAAACATAAAAGTAGTACTTATACCATTTTGGAATCATTGTTTTGTGAGTAATTTTTTAAAATAAGTGGCACACAACGCGTAGTACATTTTTTTTCACCAAGGCTGGTCAAGTTATGTAATGAAATAATTTTAGTAAAAAAAATTAGTTTTTATTGAATTGTTTAATATTTTGAAGCCATTATGGTTTATTCTTCTATTCTTTCTATAGCAGAATAATTCCCGATAAAAATAAAAAAACAGACTTACAAAAACTTTTCAATTGTAGAAACGGTATGAAAAAAACCGACCAAGGATCTACCCTTTTCCAAAATTACATATTTTTTTTTTATTACATTGGAAGGCAAACAAGCAGACGGATTTCCTGATGGTAAGAAATTAATGCCGCCTAGATGCGTCTAATACGCCTGATGGTGACGCCTAATGGTGCGTTGCCAACCTGAGGCCGGGATGTTAGGCTTCGAATAAAAGTAAGTTAACGGCTACCTTGCCATCTAACACGTCTAAACACTGACGTTATGGCGGCAGGAACTGGTAAGGCGGTGGTGTCAATCCGGGTGAGTCGCTGCGAAACTCTACAACCTAGTCAGATGTCACGGTTTAGTGACGGTAAGCCTATGCTCGCCTTTTACTAGCTGCTAGGCAAGAAGGCAGATGGTCTGTTCTGCAATGGATCCCGGACCAATAAATCAATCTTAAAAACCAGGACACTTTTACTGAGGTAATTTTGTTTATGGATAGACCATAATGTGACCTACCGGCAGTTGCAGGGTTATCCTTGACTTCCGGGACACGTTGTACATATATATCAATACATCTCGATAAATGAAAACTGGTTTGAGCTAGAGCGATTGCGCCTGAAGCTAGAAATCTCGAAAACACAGTATGTACTTTCGTTACAATTTTCTCGGAATTTGATAAGACAGTTGTCGACAACAAATCTGAACCTCGATTTCAGAAATTGTGTGAGTTTCATATTTCAAAATGTCCACTGACAGCGTCATTCAATTGTCTAACCTTCGTGAGAGTTGAAAGAGATCAGAGAAAGGATGAAAGAGGCAAATGACCTGAAGCGCGTCCAGCGCGGCGGTGCGCGCGGGCAGCACGCCGTACTCGTGGCGCAGCGAGTGGCGAAGGCGGGCGGCCAGGGCGGCGCGCAGGGCGCCCGCGTGCGCCGCGCCCCACCAGGCCGCGCCCGCCTCCGCCGCGCCCGCCAGCCCCAGCAGCAGGAACGCCGCCGCCAGCAGCCCCGCCGACGAGCGCGCCGCGCCTGCCACCACACACACCTCTATCACCACGAGAGCCTCGCCTTCCAAATTTCCTTTAAGAGGGGCACCGGAGAGATGACATATTCTTATAAAACGTTATAACTAATACCTTTTTTAATAGACTTAGAATTTCGACACCCTCTACCTTCGTTATTTTTAGTTACTCTGACTAAACTGAAACTAATAGTACTATAATTTCTTTGTATTAGCTACCTAACACCACAGTCACTGTAATAAATAAACAAAACAAGTTTATTTCATACATAATCCATATCTGATTTAGTATGTAATTACAAAATTAAAAGAAAAATAAGAGCATTAGTAACTTTAAAAAATGTTAGTGTTTAATTTAAATATTTCCCTGATGGCTCGACGCACCGGCTATGTGTACATGAGTAGGTATGCACCCAATGCCGTAATATCGAGCCATCAAGTTTATCACTGATGACTTTGAGAATGTTTTTGGTGCTCCCGATGCGTTACAGCAGCACAGTCTGAAAACCGTCAATGTGCGCATCCGCAAACATGCCCGATGCACTACAGTAGCGCGGTAGACCCAACAACACCCTCAGACCATTATTATACTGCACACGAAGAGCCTTCCGACAGACCACACGTATATAACGCATTACGCCATAAAGAGGGTTATTTTCACCTCAATGCTACATCAACTATTAGTTACAATACAACAATTAGTTCATTAATGTACAGGTTAAAAAGTGAGGGAGACGTCAGACCTCCTGTCTCAAACCACATTCCAACACATATACATCAGAACAATGACTACCATTTGACCTAGTTAGTCTAGTTAGGCTGTACCAAAATTTCAACATCTTAATGAACTCTCCAGGCACACCAGAGCTGAAGAGTTTAGACCACAGGATATCATACCTAACCAGATCAAAGCTTTCGATAGGTCGAGGAAAGCTGCATATACCGCAGTATAGTACTTGACTGTGTGCTTGAAAGACAGTGTAGCACACTCGGTAGACAAACGGGGCCTAAACCCTAATTGAGCATTGTGCAATTGTGCAGTGCAGTCTTAACTGCCACTCAATCAAGCCGTCTAGTACTTGAAATGAAATGAAAATTATTTATTTGCGGAATATGTGTGTTAAAAAGTTGTTATAAAAATATTTAAGAATACAACATATTCTACCACATTGTGGTTACAGTTGCAAACGGAGATAACAGATCTCATTAGCTCAGCTAGCAGGTAGGAATGTCTTATACAGGTCATAAAAAGCAACCCTAAAAGCCTCGGCAGGTGCAGACCATCATACCGGAAATACTCAATGCTACGACCATCGTGGCCAGGCGATTTGCCTCTAGTCATCCCTTTAATGAGCGAACGTAACTTCTTTGGCCGTAACGCGCTGCGGCACACTCAACATCGGCATCCTGTAATTTCAGTGGCAATTACACCTAAAAATGGTGCCGAAACATATTAGCAATGTCCTTCGGCTCTTGATAGCCGTCGACGCTCACCGGTACGCTCGGTTTGGGGCTAAGCTTTTTTGTACTTTAATGTAATGTGACATAACAGTAGTATAACTCGGTCCTGTGTTGGAATTAAATACCTACAGCAGTGCAGCGCATCAAGGCCATCATCACGCGACAGGGCTACGCGCCTTTAGTGTTATAACTACATCTGCATATTTGAATTTCTTCCTAATTTTGCGATTGTAAACATGGATCTTTTTAAAAAACAATAGTAGTTTATGAATGCTAAGTGTTCAATAAAAATGCATGTGATAATATTGATTGCCCAATTTCATAAAAATACACCATTAACAGCTCAAGCTAAGCTTAAAAACAACACAACATAGTCTATTATTGTCCTGTTAAGTAAATACCTACTTGGACTTATTAAACCGAAATAACATCCACAATCACACGCTTACCTACTGGTTAGAAAATATTAAAAAGAATACATTAGATCAACCGTTCATCACTGCGGCGCGGATGATGGTATACCTACGGAGTGCATCACGAACCCAAGAGGTTATCTAAACGCGTTTTCGCCTGTTTGTATGAACATAGAATACTGTATACAGTAGAATCCCGATTATCCGAATCCCGATTATCCGAACATCCGATTATCCGGACTCGCGTCACGGCTCTAGTACCGTGCAACTAGACACGTAGCGACAAGTTTAAAACGCGCCTCCGAATGTTTACTCCCGCTCACATTTGTTTGCATGATTGTGTTTGTTGATGTTTCATTTTCTCTTATAACGTTTAACTGATAGGTTGTCTTTTATTTTTGTTAACATCTTGCGTTGGAAATATAAAATGTCTAAGCGTAAAAGAGTAAAAGAGCGTAGTGTTGTCTCTTGGAGACAAAATGAAGATAATCAAGGGTATAAAAAATGGTGAATCTGGCTGTAAGTTGGCGCAAATATATGGTGTAGGAGTATCAACGATATCAGATATAAAAAAAAACCTGCTTCTTTAATGAAATTTACTTACAAGTAAAGCGTACACGCTTGAGGAAGAAAATGGCAGCTTGCAACGTAAAGTCATGAAAAAACCTAAAAATGAGATTCTAGAGAACGCTGTTTACCCTGGATTCCAAATGTTATCTGATGAAGAAATAGTTGACGATTTAAGTGGTTGCGAGAATGAAGAAAAAGAAGAGACTGAAACTGAGGATGAATGTCAAGGACCATCGCACGCAGAAGCTTTTGAAGCTCTAGAAATAGCTTTAAAGTGGTTTGAAAGATATGAGGAATCGGATTCCTTACAGCTGTTACAACTGAAGCGCATCAAAGATTTGGCTGCAATGAAAAGATGTGATTCATTACGTCAAAGATCAATAACAAGTTATTTTCAACCAAAATTGTAAATAACATTGACACATATTACAATGTCATTCATTATATTTGAACCACATATACATATGTATAATTGTTTTTTAAATCGTTTTGTTTTGTTACATAATATAACATTTAAATTTCAAATATTATTTGATTTGACTATGAAATCGATTATCCGGATTTTCGATTATCCGAATTACCACTGGTTCTAATTGATTCGCATAATCGGGATTGTACTGTATTACATTACCTTGCCACGGTCGTTCATCACAGTAACAAATAATAAGATTTTTTTCAGTTTTAATAGCACAATAAAAGTAAGTTCTTTTTTTCTGACAATTTTAGAAAACCTCAACTTCTACCCAACTTTGACTTGCGTGGCATGGCAATGTTAACACAACTAATCAAAATTATTATTCAATGGTATAATTCTGAAACAAAATATACAAAAAAAATAACTACCTATACCCGTTTTTCGTAAACAAGGACGAAAAAAATTGGAAACGTGTTGTTAGTTGAATTGGTTACTTGCTATAGTGAAAAACGAAACATAAAATTCGACAATATGTATAAATAAAACACAAATACCCTAATTTTGAGACTATTTCATTTAAAACAATCGAATTATTTAACCAGTTTATCACGTGACATAATAAGCAAATATAATATCGTTGTCATGCGTTACCAGGAATTAATTAGAGATAAGTATTATATATTTACTAATTACTTAGGTACTAGTAAAGTTTACAATTTTGTAATTTATTTATTTTTTTATAGTCTGCGGCTAACTGCATAACAGATACAGATATGACAGTTGGATATATCGAGGTTGTTTATTAAAAAATAATCGATTCTTCAGTATTTTTTATTTATATTTAAGACTAGCCAACCCGGCAAACTTCGTATCACTTGACATTAACAGATGCTAAGAATTTGTATAGAACATTTTCGAAATAATGTTTTCCCACTTTCCCTGCAATGTTCCCGGTTTTCTTCTTCATTAAAACCTTATCCTGACAATAACAAAGACAAAAAAAGAATTATCAAAATTTTCTATTTATTAGGTCTCTCCGTTCAGGCGCGATGCGTGACCACGCGTAATGTGGATCTATTTTTATATTTATATATTTTATACATGATATATTTATTTTTAAATTCAGGGGAACAGCGTGCCCGAAAATTAAAGTGAGATGACTGGTGATAAACTGTTTGACTATACATTACTTAGTTTGGAACATCGTCGCACAGAGACTGCACTATGCGTTTTCATAGGATACATTTCGGAGCGTAACAAGAAATCTTAAGCACCTATATAGAAAATCTATTATTTCATATACATTATACACCTTACATGAAGCACTTGTGACGAGGTTATATAATAGTAAAAACTACCACCGGATCGGAACGTGGCCGCGCACTGAGAAGATCCGACAAGAAACACAGCAGGCTTGTCTCTTTTTTCCTTATTCTATACAAATTAAGTAGTAATACATCATACATTATACACTATTATTTATAAGAAATTGGTATAAGGAGCGATTAATCCCAAGCACTCTTATCTGATAAATATTCTGCAATGGTAAGTAACCTTTTTTATATTAAGTTACTTTTGATACGAGGGTGGATCCAAAAGTTCTAAGCCCGACCAAGAAAATGAAAGAAAGTGGGTCTAAATTTATTTTTATTTTTGACATAGTCTCCATCTAGCTCAACACACTTCTTCTACCTGACCTGAAACTTGTTTATCCCCTCGAAAAAAAAATGATTCCGGATGGTCTGCGAAATAGTCGCTTACTACGACTATCACCTCATCTTTGTTCGAAAATTTCGAGCCACCCAAGTGTTTTTTTAAATTTGGGAATAAATGATAATCCGAGGGGGCTAAATCCGGCGAATAAGGTGGGTGGGGCAGCAATTCGTAGCCACAATCATGGATTACAGACATTGTTTCAACCGAAGTGTGAACACGTGTATTGTCTTGATGAAATAAAACTTTCTTACGCAACATTGCCGGCCTTTTTTCTTTTATTTCTTTCCGGAGTCTTCTTAAAAGGTTACAATAATAACTAGAATTTATAGTTTGACCTTCGGTAAATAATCTACAAAAATAATGTCCTTCGCACCCCAAAAAACAGAAGCCATGACTTTGTTAGTCGACAAAACGACCTTAGCCTTTTTTGGTGTAGGAGAGTCTGATCTTTTCCACTGTTTGGATTGTTGCTTTGATTCAGGAGTATGGTGTTGAACCCAGCTTTCATTCATGGTAACAAATCTAGACAAAAAGTCCTCGGGATCAGTCTCAAAAAGTTCCAAACAGTCTCGCGAAATTGTGTATCGAACTCGTTTTTGTTCAGTTGAAAGCAACCTCGGGACCCAGCGAGCAGAAACCTTATGGAACACCAACTCTTCCGTTATTATGTGTTGCACCCGGCCATAACTAATGTTTGTCATCTCAGCTATCTTACCAATGGTCAAACGTCGGTCACCCAGTACGAGATCACAAATTTTATCGATGTTTTCTTTCGTGGTAGAGGATGTAGGCCTTCCACTCCTAGGATCATCTTTAATGCTCTCACGACCGGGCTTAAACTCAGCTACCCACTTCTTGACGCTGGAATACGATGGAGCAGACTCCCCCAAAGTGCTCACCATATCTTGATGGATGTCTTTTGGTGATAGGCCTTCTTAATTGAGGTACTTAATGACTGCACGGTGTTCAATTTTCTCCATTAAAGAAAATTGCGTCAGATTGCTTCAAACAAATAATCACAGAAAATTTATATTGTGCAGTATCGGAATGAAACTGCGTACAATAAATCAATATGACACATACTAACAAATGACGATAGATTTTAAAAATATGTCATAGCTCCATGTAGGTTAGGCCACGAACTTTTGGATCCACCCTCGTACATTTATTCAATTCAGATATTTAATGGCAGGTCTTTCACATAATCGGGAAGTTTATAATAAAAACATACATTGGCTCATGATACAATGATATACTCTGTGAAAAAGGGACACATGCACAGCAAGATTGTTTTTATTCCTCGTATTCACACGATGTATATCACAATTTCTATAAAATGAACGTAACTACTTCTGAACTTATATCAAATTTTTAAATATACACCGTGTAAATGACAGCGACCGAAAAATGAAACCATGGATTCTGTACATGATAGACATGGATATGTAGTTGGAATTTCGTGTCGGAAATTCAATGATTTTTTCAAATAATTTTGTATTTTTTAATATTGATTTCACTATTATTTCATTAATACTATCTAAAGCAACTCGATTTTTATTTAAAATCAAATAAATAACACTTTGTTACTAAAAACAGCAATGTAATAAAACAGGGTATTAGGTCGGCACCTACAGCTCGCAACGATCGGCTTAATGCGTATACTTTGTTCGATATACATTGCGGGCTGAAAAATTGCTAAATATTTAACCACTTGTTTCCGACAAAAACTGTTAACGAAATTTTGAAGTCTGATATGTATCTAAACTACCACAGAAGTTTTCGTTACGGTTTCAAATACACCCTGTATAATACTGGAAAGTTACAGTTACAATATTAATTTCTTTGAATTTTTCTCTCAAGGAAACTCGGGTCGAAGTTCTCGTAAGGCCCTCTTTTGTAAAACTAATATAGTATTTACTTCGGCAGAAAACCCGTAAAGAATTCCATATGACATAGTGCTGTAAAAATAACTAAAATAAACAATCTTAGCAATATCTTCACATCAGTTAACTGTCTCATTTTTTTAACGGCATATGCAGCTGAGCTCAGTCAAATTGCGAGTTTTGCAATATATGGGCCCCATTGTAACTTTTTATCTATTGTGATCTCTGAAAACGTTATTGAATCTACAACGTCCAGCTTGTTCCCATTAAGTTGTACATAGGTTGTTAGGCATTAACAAATTTAACACATTACTTTTTTTTAAATCAAAAATAAATTATTCACATTGAACAAGTGTACGACTTTATTCCACCTGCTCCAGTTACAGTTTGCGCGTTGAGGTTGTGGGCCCGGGCCACTACCTAGACCTGGTGGGGTCATCGGGGAACTACAAGGTTTTCACGAGATTTGCGCGCAAATGGCATGAGAAGAGGAGATCCTTGGAGATGGACAGTGGCGAACAAGGAATGTGCCAGTGAAGTCCGCCCCTTCAGGGGAGAGGTGACATAGGGACAAAGAAAATGGATAAAATAACTTATAGGGAGAGAAGAGATACACGAGGAAGAAAGTAAAAGAAGTAGCCGAGCCTCGTGTATTCTCCTAAAGATTCGGCCCGTAAAACCGAGATATGGTTGGTAGGGCCATGGGAGGTGGTGGGTTTGCTCCAATTTACAATCACACATTACATGGCGAACTAAGGGGTACCATCCCTACTTGGTGGATAAAACCTTTTTAGGAGAGATTCGATATTCAAATTAAAGGGTGTCAATCACACAATATTTATGCAAACTGTCACTTATCTACTCTAATATTATAAAGCTGAAGAGTTTGTTTGCTTGAACGCGCTAATCTCTGGATCTACTGGACCGATTTGAAAAATTCTTTCAGTGTTAGATAGCCCATTTATCGAGGAAGGCCAAAATAAATTAAATCTCGCTAAGACCAAAAGAAGCGGAGCATCAATGAAGAATGTTTAAAAATCGGGGGATATTTTTTTCCTATTCACGAGCTTCCGCTGCGTGCGCTGCGTAAACGGTTCAAGTATCGCAAAAATCATGTACGAAAGAGTCGTTCCGCTTTGAAAGTTCAAACAAAAAGTCAGCGACAGCGAGCGAAATTGATTTTATAGTAGGTATTTTGGGGTAATTCTTTTACCGTGAATTGGCGATATCCTTATCCTTATCATATAATAATTATTTTTCGAATTATTTATATTTTTGCATACTTATAAATACAAAAAATGCTGAGAAAAATGTCTTAACTTTCTCGGCAGTCTGCCACTGCAAAACAGCTGCGGCTTTTGGGCTTTAATAAGACAGAGGATGAAAATAAATTTGATGTTACATATTCAGTCTGAACACAATAAAAAAAGCTTTTTTCTCCCGAAATTATTTTATGAACTATGATTCTGATTGATCGCTCATGCCTGATTTTTCGACAATAAAAATTTTGTTGCTAGATCTTCTAAATGTGTGTTTCTAAAAAAGTATCTTTACGCCCATATACCCGAAGAAGGAGGCAGAGGCACAATGCCCTGGTTGTGCCCACAACTAGCCGAAGACACTAAGTCCTACACTATCAGACACTTAGGCCACATTCGTACGAGAGTTGCGTAAAAAAGCGTTACGTTAAAACTTAGCGTTGGCGTTTTTATAACGTTTTCGACGTAATTGTTCATACGAACGCTTTAAAATCACTTTTGTCTAGTCTCTTGCATATGTAAGATGGTTTCTGTTAAAATATTAGCAATAGCAATTTGTGTTGCCAGAAGATAACGAATTAAAAGAGGCGTTCAGGGTACACCTTCTGAACGAAAAGAGACACCTAAAACTTGAAAAGGACAGTTTGTGACACTATACGAAGAGTTGAGGCAATGCTGTAGTAAATTCTTTAACTATTTTCGAATTCTATATATATGCCTATTAAGACATATATATCTTCACGCCAAGTCCCTTACGAGGAAGGCAGAGAGTATCGAGTGCCAAACTTTACGATCCTGACAAAACTGTCTGGCTTCCTTTACATTCATTACCCTTTTCATTCAACCACGCCGGTTTCGGAGACTCTTGACACCACCTTTGGTACTATCCGAAGAATGTCAATGCGATGTGGTCGTTTAATATCAACCTTAGTCTCCCCGGATACCTACATCCATCCGCAGTCGCATTGTAGGTATATCTGCTTTGTCAATCTTTCTACATGACCAAACACACCACCGATTTTCCGTAGGGCTCTCATTTCGACCGCATTATCCTACTTTCATCCTTTTTCTGACATACCCAACTCTCGCTTCCATACAACAACGTTGGGATAAGCACAGAATTTTGAGAAGCGAATCAGGCTATGTTTTCGTATAAGAAAATGAGTGCTACTCCCCCTCTTTTATTAACATTTCGGGATCGACAACCCTCGACATTTTACTGAATCGTCGTATCGCCGCCAGCGTAAAATCGCAAATAAGTAATAAACACGTCCGACCGGTGAGTGAATGCGTGGCGTACTAAAGTAAGGTACTCTGTGGGCGTACTGAACAAAGCGCTAGCGCTTTTTCAACACTCATGCGAATATTAACATGAAGTTTTGTATGGTCTATTCTATTTTAGCGTCAACGCTCAGCGCTAAAAACGTTGAAAAAGCTCTCGTGCGAATGAGGTCTAAGATAAATATTTCACTAAATATTTTTATTCGACAATTGAAACTGCACATTTTACATTACATTTTTTTTGCTGCCCGACCCGGGGATTGAATCTATGGACTTCAAGAAGTCATGTCTGATTCCGAACGGTTCGACTGCAGAGATGATGTTTATTTCTATATACTTTTAAAAAACTTCTGTTAGAGGTTTCTGTAACTTTGGATACAATTCTATTTCACAAGAATTGCCGAAGTACAGATAAAATTGTGTAACATCAAACAAACTAGATAACAGAAAGTGCATGTTCCGTTTACACGCCAAAATTGCTGAACTGATTTTGATATTAAAAAAAATATATTAAACTTTTGAGAAGGATGTAGGCTACTTTTTGTCTAAAAAAAATTCAACGGGTACTGTTGGAGAGCTAAATATTCAATAAATAGACTACGCGGGCGAAGCCGCTGGTATCAGCTAGTTTCTGATATTTCGTTAGATCCTAACAAATTGTTTTGTACCAGTTGCTAAAAACACAAAACTATGTATAAGGCCGGGCATAGACGTACGGTTTCCTAACCAACAATTCAGATTTGCTACAAGTATGGATTGTTGTATTTGGAATTTCATAATTTCAGACACACAAATCGTGAAAGATTGTTTCAAATCGACAAGTAATTGATTGCTGTTGCATATTCACTTTGTTTACCTGCGGTGAGATAACTATTATAAAATTTTCGAAAATAAAGTCATATAGCTAATTTTTTTAAGCTTACAAATGAAACGAAATTGTGACATACATACCTAGTGTAAATACGACGAATAAAAACAATCTTGCTGTGCAAGTGTCTTGTCTCCACAGAGCTAGCCATTCTTTCATGAGCCAATTTTTAAGTTTTTATGATAAACTTCCCGATTATGTGAAAGAACTTCTATTAAATGATTCTTACCATTGCTGAATATTCAATTCTTTTCATTAAAACAACCTCATTGTATTCAACTGTCGTATCAGTATCTGCTATGCACTAGCCGCATATAAATAACTATAAGATATAAATAAATCATAAAATTATAAACTTTATTAGTAATTAGTAACTACGTGAATGCAATTGTATATCTTGGTTGTGCTTTTAGCAGGGATAGATGGTACACGGCGGATGTGGAAAAGAGAGCCTCCCTTTGAAATAGCTTTAATAGAGGTTGTGAGACAAAGAGCTAGACTCGCTTTGCATAATTTGGTGCTTATTCCAACATTGTTACATGGAAGCAAAATTTGGATATGTCAGAAGAGGCATGACAGTAGAATAAATAAGGTTGAATTGAGAGCGCTACGGAAAATATGTGGTGTAATGCTCGCTGACCACTTTCGTAAGTGTAAAAAAAATTTTACTACATTATAATAAATATTTAAATACTAGCTGCTACAGAAATTCACAGAAATCCGGTGTGCGATCGGGATTAAAAATAGCCTATATGTTAATCCAGGTCACAATCTATCTGTCTTCCAAATTTCAGATAAATCCGTTCAGCCATTCGAGCGTGAAAGAGTAACAAACATCCATACATCCATACTTACAAACTTTCGCATTTATAATATTAATAGGATTATACGATGATATTGTAGAACCAATACTTTTTAAAATTATTCACTGAGCACTACTATTCTCTAAGGAGCCTATCTCAAGGACTATAGTTACAAAACCTCTTTTTCTTTTTTGCGACTATAGTCTATAGTGTTCTTTGGCCGTATGGCATGGTATCTTAAAGAGATAACTGAAGCCACTGCCCTTCCTTCTCATGACTGATTTGTACATTTGTAAGCACAGTACTTGATCATTATTTGTTATGATGTCAAACTTGTGATCTCTCAAGATATTCATTAAAATCAAATGATGTAATGGACAATTTTGTTTTGAGTTAAATAATTGTGATGAATAACATGTATTTATTTGAATAAGCATTTATATCATGTTTACAAAAACAATTTTGCAAATAATGCATCATTGGGTTAGCATAAAAAACGTTATAGTGAGCTGAGCTAACCTTAAAAGATAGAAATATGCTGTCATGGCCTTTTTTAGACCTTATAGAATAATATATATTATAATTATGTTGTACAGGATTTTTGCTAAACTTTAACAGTTTACACAGTGCACGCAGTGGAAGGTCACAATAGGAAAAAAAAACCCAATTTGAAACATTCTTCATTTGTGCTCCAATCCTATTGGTCTTACCATGATATTTTATAGCCTATAGCCATCCTCGATAAATGGGGTATGTAACACTGAAAGATTTTTTAAATTATACCAGTAGTTCCTGGGATTAACATGTTTAAGTAAACAAACAACCCAACTCTTCAGCTTTAAAATAATAGAATAGAATAGATATTATGTGCTTTACATTGCAACATTAGTGTACTTTACCTGCCAGAGCAGTGATAGCACCAAATAAGAGCACAGTAGCCCAAATCAAAATAGCACAAAGTCCAGCACGTCCTGAGCTGTTTTCAGTGGCACGCCCATCCCAAAGGGCCCAGCCTGCAAATCCACAAACTCCAACACCAACAGACTGAAATCATACAATTTTGATTTTTACCCATCAACATGAACCTACTAATACAATAAATGCGAAAATGTGTATGTTCCTGTGGGACCATTAACCAAACAGGCAAGTTTCTTTATATTTTTAATTCCCCATGAAAAGCTAAGGGTGTTATAAAATAGAAGTGTTTGTTTATGTATCTATAGTAGTGTGTGTGTGTTAGTGTGTCTGTCTGTAGTATCATAATTATTGAGCAGATTTTTTATTTGAAAGCAGTGACCATGATAGATTTTAGCAACATAAGATAGGTTTAGTCGCGGGCTCATAAAAAAAAATGAGAATTATTATCATATTAAGGCAATTGGATAGCTAGAATAGAATGAACCATGCACGAATAAGTTATATTTGCCTGGGACTAAATTAAGCGTTCGGTTTGTTGGCTGCCTTACTTCTAGGATTAGAGAGAATCTGAATTAGAGCATTAGTTTGCATGCTTACCATTAGTGTTTTGAAATTTATGACAAATAATAAAAAAATGAACAACTATTTTAATAATTTAAAACAGCTTTACCGTACTCACCAGAAATATCATACTAAATAAAATTAGCAAGCATTTCATCAGAGAATAACACCGGGACATGCCCATGTTTTTAGCAGGCGAGTCAAAAAATCTTCCAAAGTTCCAAATTACAAAATTAAACTTAAATCACAGTGTTTTATTTGAATATATCATAAAAATAACTAATAGATGTTATTTCAAAATTTTACAATAATCAAGGTTTTTTCTTTTGTAAACACTAAACAGTAAATCCGTGTAAACCAAGTGTAAACAAACAATTATTAACAATTTACAGTAGGTACAAAAGAGTCTAAAAATACTACGTAATAAGAGGCGGCATTTCCATAGATACGTAGCAAACCCGAATTTTGTATAAGGTTTACTTGAAAATGTATAACCCGTATAATTTGAAAGTAAGTCTAAAGGCATTCAGATATAAGGCAACTAGTGTCATATGATTTGGGCGAATAAAAAACATAGCAAACTTATTTTTTATTTTGTTTTATATGAAAGTTGCGTAAAGCTGGCAGGTACACTTAACACTCCCACCACTCACCAGTCCCGCCCTCGGCCCTCTTTTTTTCCAATTGCAAATAGACAATAGTGTTAGTTTTTCTTGCCCTACTTTAATACTGTAAGCTAAGATCTTAAGTCACACAGCCAAAACTTGTATAGCAAGTAATTGTTTTTGCCCTTTCCTTTTTACTAAAAGTGCATTTGATAAAGTATTAATTCGTTTATTAATTATTCGTATTATAGATGCCTAAAGTATTCAATATTCTGGTTTAATAATTGAACCTAATCTTATTTTTTTGACTTAACAAGTTGTTTTATCCTTATGTCCAGTCCCTTAGTTATAAAACATTATAATTTAAATTATAGAATCTTATATATATAAAAATCTTGTGTCACAATGTATGTTGTAAACTCCAAAACTAGAGAACCGATTTCAATCAAATTTCACATGTACCCGTATTTTGGTCTAACTTAAAAGATAGAATAGTTATCATCTCAATTATTCACTTATGTCGTGATTGTAAACGAATAAAATGTATTAATTAATTGTTTCTTTACTGGTTAGTTTTATGAAGATCTCATAGATGGCGGTGTACGCTAATTCATCAATAAAATTCTTTAATGTTGTTTGACATTTAGGTTGCAAATACAACCAGTAGATGGGGCTGTGTTCCGTTTTTTAGAATTTAAATTCTATTACTTTTCGAACAATCGATCAATTGATTCTTCTCGAAGCATGCGAACTAGAACGTTCGGGACCACCGATCACGACGAAGTGAAAGATCTAATCAAAGATCTTCACAACAGAAAGGCCCCGGGGCCGGACGGTATCTCGAATAGAGTAATAAAGTACTTTCCGTCCGCACTTATATACCTACTAGTAAACATCTTCAATGTATTACTAGCAGGCAGTGCTTTTCCTGACGAGTGGAAAGAAGACACCGTCATAGGAATACATAAACCGGGCAAACCGCGGAACGTCGCGAGTAGTTACCGCCCGATCAGTCTTATTAGTTCACTCGGCAAAATATACGAGCGTCTTATCCTCGCCCGCCTTAAGACGGTCGTAGCCGAGAAACATTTGTTAATGGATGAGCAATTTGGTTTCCGGGCAGCCCATTCATGTACAAATCAAGTGCACCGCCTCACGGAGCACATACTAGACGGCCTGAATAGACGCTGCCCCCTATACACGGGAGCACTATTCTTCAACGTGGCCAAGGCGTTCGATAAGGTCTGGCACAACGGCCTAATCTACAAGCTCTACGAAATGGGCGTGCCAGACAGACTAGTTCTCATCATACGAGACTACTTATCCAATCGCAAATTCAGATTTCGTGTAGAAGGTACTCTATCTAGCAGTAGGCCACTAGAGGCTGGGGTGCCGCAGGGCTCGGTGCTCTCACCTTTGCTATACAGCCTGTACACCCGACCGCCGCGCGTCCACGTAGCCCTTTTCGCGGACGACACGGCTCTATATACGTCTAGTCATAGCGGTCAATTCATAGGCAGAACCCTACGTAGTGCGGCCACTCTCCTGGGCGACTGGTTCAGGAAGTGGCGTATAGAAGTAAACCCCGATAAAAGTGCAGCGGTGTACTTTAATCGGGGCACTAGGCCATTCGAACGGATGAGACCCTATCGCAATCCGGGTACCATCAAAATGTTCGATAGAGTAATTCCCTGGGAAAAATCAACAAAATACCTAGGGGTTATTCTAGACAATCAGATGTCATTCAAATTGCACGTATCACGTGTGACTAATAAAGCTAAGTACGTACTTAGCCGACTCTATTATTAAATTAACAAAAACAGTAAAATGTCACTTCGT
>NJDC01011112.1:12345-32097 GCA_002245475.1 Calephelis virginiensis | reverse complement strand
TACTAAAAGTGACAGTGTTTGGAGCTGGTCTCCTAGTGGGGACAGCTTTAGCTGTGATTATCCCAGAAGGAGTGAGGGCACTGTTCTCTGATCGACCTCCAATGGTGACAAAGGATTACACCCCTGAACCCACAGATAAGGATGATTTACATTCTGTCATTGGAATATCACTTGTTTTAGGTAAGACATGTTTATTCTTATAAATATATGACCATGTATCCCTTCTATCATTGTCAAAAATCCACCTCAAAATACCTAACTATATAATGAAAACACAATCAAAATTTGTCTGGTAGTTATTTAAAAATATTAAAAAAAAAAAAGTATCTTCACGCCCATATCCCCGAAGAGGTAGGCAGAGGTACAACCAAGGCACCCACGACTAGCCGAAGATACTAAGTCCCTTAATGTGATAGGTGGCAAGCCTATCGCCAACCGGGCACAATTCCAATCCCGACCAACATTTTTTTTTTTTATTAGAAAATTGGAAAAATCCACATTTCTTTTTGTTGGCCGACCCGGATTCGAACCCGGGACCTCATGCAGTCAAGTCCAACACCCGGACCGCTAGACCACAGAGGTACTGAAGCCCTTAAATGAGAGGTTCTAATCAAAATAATGTGACTCAAGTGTAGTTGCAAGCAGTATTTTGTTAAAATAAAATGGTTCCTACTTTGATTTGTACACCAATAAAGATTTTATATTCACTGCGGCTTCTATCTTGGAAACAAGTTTGCACATGTCGCTTGCAAGAGGTTTGACGTCCTAGGCTTGATTGGTATTGTGTTATTAATTTGTTTGGATTCTATAGGTGATGTGTAGATGTACTGCAGAAAAAAGTTCCATTTGCTTCTCTTCTCACACGATAAGAAAAGTAGATTCTTTTGTAAATGCATCTAACTTAATCAAGAATAGACTCAGGTATTCTGTCAATAAAAAATAGGCAAAATGTTCTGTAAATGCATCTAACTTAATCAAAAATAGACTTAGGTATTATATTAGTAAAAAAATGACAATATTTTATAAATGCATCTAACTTAATCAAGAATAGACATAGGTGTAATGTTATATGTCCAAAAACTCGACTGAATACTTTGTAAATGAAGATGCATTTACAAATACTTATTCACGAATAGACTTAGGTATTATGTCAATAAAAAAATGTCAATGTTTTGTAAATGCATCAAACTTAATCAAAAATAGAGTTAGATATTGTCAATAAAAAATTGACAAAATATTTGTCAATTAACTTTGTCAGTAACAGACATAGGTATTGTCAATAAATAATTGATTAAATATGCATTCAGCATCAAATTTAATCGAAAATAGACTTAGGTATTATGTCTAGTGTAGTACATAGTGACAATTGTTTATCGGAAAGTACTTACAATAAAATAAGGTAAAGATTGCGATGAAGTAAATATTTTATTTCTTTATATGTATAACTTGCAATGAATGTAACACTAGACGTTGCCTGTGTGGTTAATGATCCTGCAGGAACAATATTTTCATCCTGTGTTAATCCAAATTACCCTCAATGTGTGTGCCAAATTTCACGAAAATCGCTTCAGCAGTTTTTGCATGAAGGAGTAACAAACAAATATACAAACTTTCGCATTTATAATATTAGTATGATTAAGGTTGTCCAGTTAAAATCTTGCAAGTTGAAGTTGATCCACGTCCAGGTTACCAACTGAGGAATTAATTTAGTATGTGTCTGTAAATTGGATGACAATGCAATTTTATTGTGGCATGGGACTGATCTGATGATGAAACTGGGAGGTGGCCGTAGGAACTTCTAAAATTCTTTACATTTTGTTATGGTGTTTGGGCATATTTGATATTTCTTAAATATTACTTCACAAGTCTATTCTTCTTTATTTGCATACAACAGCAACGCAAATGAGATCTTATTAATTAAATACAAATCTAACATGCTCATTGTAATTTGTATAACTAGTTAGTTACATGCTTTTGTTAGGTATGAATTTAAATATTAATAAATTTTTAATAGCTGTAAATGAATTAAAATTTATTTTAATGTAAATGTCATTACTTCTATTGTCAATTTTTATTAAATTGTCTTATATTTATTTACTAAAGTTATTACTAAAATTATGAATTCACATTATTATAATATTTAAGAAAATACTATTGAAAACTGTTGCCATTACTAGCATATTGTGGTCTAGAGGTCTAGGTGTTGAACTTGACTTCGTGAGGTCCCGAGTCCCATTTTGGGGTCGGGCAACAAAAAGAAAATATGATTTTTCCAATTTACTAATTAAAAAAATGTTGCTATTTTTTGTTTATTGCAATTAAATTGATTTAGTTATAAAATTTTATGTTACCTTCGTCACTTTAATTTTTATCATTTTCATCAAAATATTTATTAATAAGCATAGTATATTTTTCTATTAAAAAATATTTATAGCATGAGGATATTTTAACTAGAGAAAGTAGCTAGTTTTAACGACCTTGTTGGATGTAGTACGGCATATACATTGTATGTACGGGGTACGACATATATCAGAGGCATTCGTGCTGTGAACACATTTGTCTTTATTTCTGCATCTATAAAAATACATAGATATGTATTAATATCATTCACTAATACCCATACACACAAAACACTATTGGCTTAAACCAATGTGCTAATTTCTAGACGTATTTATTTATTATCTAATAAAAGATGTCTGTAAATACATAATATTTAATTCCATTTGACTTTTGTTTCAGGTTTTGTATTCATGTTGCTTGTAGACCAAATGTCCTCAAGGTACAATGACTCCAGCAGCCACACAGAGAAGAATGTGACAGCTACTGTCGGGTTGGTGGTACACGCAGCGGGTAAGTTCAATGCTACATCTATTACACTGTTCCTACCCTGCAGGGAGACTTGGTATGAAGATTTGTATGTATAGGTAAGATAACCTGCACAATCAATTGTTTCTTTTAATTCCGGATTTCAAGTTCTTTGGTCATTTTATATGAGTAATTTAATTATTAATCTACGAAACTTGACACTTTGTGAAGTACTCAGAGAAAATGAAATCAGACTGTTCGTTAACGAATTATTGCCAAATTTACATTTTGACTTTTTCCCTTCTTCCACAGAGACCCTTTTAGTAAGCGGGGTAAGTAGTATCCTGTTACCTTGCTCGAAACATAAAAGACCTGCCTGCCATAATGTTAATAATTTGCTAGTATTGTATTTAAAAATACATGTGATGATATATCCGATTCTAATTTCCAATTATCATTTTCGTCCGCATGGAATTTAACAAAAAAGTTATTTACTTAGTTTATTTCGAGTTTCTCTGAAACAAAAGTAGCCTAAGTTACATCTTATTACATCAGCTAACTGCCAGTGAAAATACCACGGTCCCACGTACCAAAATCGGTACAGACGTGTCGGGGATTAGTCAGAACAAACAGACAAAATTTAAAATAAATGAAATTGTTTTATATGAACTGTAATTGTACAATCCGGATTCAATAAACCTCGGAGCCTAGAATACTCAAATTAAACTAAGTACCTCAGAGCAAGACAATTTATTTAATAAAACTAAAAACCCTTATACATTTCACTGCAACTAAACGATACCGCGTTTATTTTTGACTCAGCGCCATCTATCCAGAAAGTTGGTACTAAATATTTATTTTATTTGTATAATGACGTTGGGATCGACTAATAACAGTTATAATTTATTTCAACATTCAACAGTAATAATGTAATTATATGTAATGTAATATTACAGACACTTTGGTTATACTTATTTGTACAGATTTAATAATAATAATAATAAATCATCTTTATTTCACATAAACCTACAAGAGGCACTTGTGACGGGTCTATATAATAATAAATCTACCACCGGATCGGAACGCGGCCGCACACTGAGAAGATCCGGCAAGAAACTCAGCGGGCTTGTCTTTTTTCTTAGTTTATAATATATTTACAATAATTTATGTAATGATACATTATATATTATAAGAAATTGGCATGAGGAGCAATTAATCCCAAGCAGTCTTATCTGCTAAATATTCAGCAATGTTATAATAACCCTTTTGATTTAATTTACATTTAACACATTTCTTAAATTTATTAATTGGAAGTTCTTTTATATATTTGGTAGGTATAGGCCGTTCGTAAAGTGTATTTCATATCGCTAGTAATTTGTTAGAAAAAAATGTTTGCTGGTTCGTCTAGTTATACTATATAATTATCTATATATCTGGTTTTACTGTTACAATGTTTACAGAATTGAGCAAATTGTTATCATTGAATTGTTGTAAGTGAAACACTTTTATCATCACGTACCTCCGATTTTAACCGGTTGCAAAACTTCGTTCTGTTTTTCTACTAGGTAGAGTTCGCAGCGACTCGTCCGGATAGGTACCACCGCCTTAACTATTCCTGCCGCCATTACGCCAGCGCTTGCCGTCGACGTGTTCCGATTCGGAGGATAATGTAGCCGGTAAACTTACTTTTGCTCGAGGCCTTACCTCGGGTTTACTACCAACTTTAGTGACTCTACGCGGTTTGAATTTCTTACCATCAGTAAAACCTGTCAACTTGTTTGCCTTCCGATACCATAAAAATAAAAAAATGTGCGTATGTATGTATATGTGTTGGTAGTATTATTTGTACATGCAGATAAATTATGAAACTTAATTTTCCTAGTGGGATAGGGAAGCGAACAGGCATAAAGGTTTTCCATACAGAGAGAAATGCGCCGCCTGTAGATCAAAGGTAATCTGACGCAATGCTTAAGTAAGTGAAAATGATCCATTAGTTATACCATTTTATGGCTGTCTTATCTCCCGTGTTGGTCATGGTCCTGGCGAGTACTGGTTAATAAAGGTCATTACCAGTTTGGCGCAACTTTCATATAAAAAAATAAAAGAAATGTGTTTGCTATGTTTTTTATTCGCCCAAATCATATGACGCTAGTTGCCTTATATCTGAATGCCTTTAGACTTACTTTGCAAATTATACGGGTTATACGTTTTCAAGTAAGTATGAAACAAGATTCGGGTTTGCTATGTATCTATGGAAGTCCTGCCTCTTATTACGTAGTATTTATATACTCTTTGGTCATTATCAACGAGACTACTGGTGACTGTCATGTTCCAGTCCGGACTGGGTAGGGTAGCCGGTAGACTTATAAAATAGGCCTAACATTCTTGTTTGCTGACCTTTCACAAAAATAATTTATCCTCTACAATTAGGAGAAGACATTTTCTGCTGTCATAGTTATTCAAGTGTACGTCACTTATCACAGTAGTCATATTACTATATCTGTTATTATTACTGATTGTCCACTGCCAAATCACTGGGATTTTATTCGATGGTAATTAATTCATAAACAATGCTTAGTTCAGTATCAGTTCTAAGTATTGTTCATGAATTGGATGGCTTGACGTAAGAAACGCATAGCTAAATGTCGTATTTCGCAAAGCCTTTTTTTCTATACTTACGGCCAATGTTAATAATGTATCTCAATCTGATGGATTTCAAGCAATCTAGATAGCTGCGTATCCGGCGGCCTATCCCATACCTAATTGCCGTATTTATCCTGTCCACAGATATGTTATTGGCAAGCGATAACATAAAAATGGATCAAAATATCAATCTTGGACAGCAAGTTTTGGATTAGGATTGATTATAAATATTGGCCGTTAGCCAAGTAAGTTTCTTGAAAACGGGTGAAAACCAACCTGTTTGTATGAAAGTGTAATGAATGTGGAGGAAACTTGACGCTCTATATTCTCATGCGCCAAGGGTACTCTATATTCTCTGCCTGCCCCGCAAGGGACTTGTCGTGATAGTATGTCTTTGTACTAGGGGAATTAATACTTGGTGAAAGAGTGTTGTGCAACAGTGCTATCGACACCTTAACTGATACAGCGTTAGTAATCGCCATTGTTGTGTTCCAATCTGGAATGTTGGCAAGCCGGTAGATTTGGCCTTGTCCCACCACGTGTTATCGGATCCTCCGGACGCCATAACCGCGGCAAACGCTATACTCCCTCCTCCCAACCCGAACACAAATTCTAAAAAGAGCGACGAAGACCTTTCTTGCGTCCGGCGCCTAACGTCGAGCGACGAGCCGCCAATATTCCTCCATCAAGTCCACCCTGTAACCAGAACGCAGCACCAAGTCAAGGTACGGTCTCCCGAGAGACAGCCCTTGTTGCTGGCGTTGTAGGGTACAGTCCAATCCATTTAAATAATGGTGCCTCGGGCTGAGCACTCTGCTTGGCCCAAAATAGCCCGGTGAAGTTGTAAAAACCACGAGATTAGCAACAAGTTGGTCATTCAAAAAAAATGGTCTTAGATAAGACGTTCTGCTCATGGGGTAGTCGAGTGGTACGCCTAACTACATTAACCAACCGCGAGTCTCGGGTTCGACTCCCGATGGGAGCAGGTATTTGTGTTATCAACTGTGATCTGGGCGTTTATTAAATTTATTTCAGTGTGTGTTTAAGTACTTCAATGTATCGTTTACACAAGCATATAATTGGCTTAATTTTGGGCTAGATTTTATTATGTTTTATACATGTCTATCATTGTATGTTCATAGGCAACTTGCTATCTCGTCCCTTTATAAGAGCCGCATACTTGTTGGTTAACTTGTAACATAAAAACTATATCTATCTACAAGGTTACATCAAAGCACCAGCCAATTTTGGGAAACGGTTACACTTTCGATCTAGGTTTAAAAAAACTGAAAATTAAAAAATATCAATTTATAGTTTTTATCCCTCGGAAAAATCAAGATGCATGGTTATAACGTTAACAAATCATGAAACTGGTTCCCATCGAGCCGCAGTCGCATTCGCAGGCTGATGACGTCATGACGCGTTCTAGGTGCGACATAGCGTGACAAGTGGCATTTCTGCAGACTGCTTTAAGTGAATAATTATAAAAGGAAATATTAGATTCGGCATTTAAGCTTATACACTTTTTATTAAAATTTGGCAGGTCCTTTTTAAAGTAACCCTGTAGGTATATCTACTATATTTTACTATACTTATAATAAATCGATAAAAGAGTAAATTATCTATTGAAGATTTTCAAAAAAGGTGCAGGCGACTAAAAATGGGCAGCGGAAATCTATTCTAGCAATTTTAGAATTTTTGTTTGGCTGTTTTTCTTTCTGTCTGTGTGTACCTTATGTTCTGAAGAATCTAATTGGGATACTTTTTATCCCTCTCACTAAAGGAACCCATTTAGTGAGAGGGAGAGGTTAAAAGTCAAAGTATGAATTGGGCTGATTTGTTACCTCGTAGTACCAACTTCATTTATTAGTTTTTTTGTGGAATATGCTTTATAGATGGTCACATATATTTGCAAAGTTATAAGTTTTGTGGTTTAGAAATTACAGACATAACACTCAGTATAAAGTTACATGTTAACTTGAAATCTAGAATGTAGAAAAACATTTGAAGTTCATCTCATATATACATACATTTCTTCACGCCAAGTCCCGCTGCAAAGTAGGCAGAGTATCTGAGGTACTAAGCTAACAAAGTTCGCTGGGTTGCCTAATGTTATTTATAAAATAAAGTTGTGTTAATTACACTATTTATAACTCAAGAACCGCTTAACCGAATTGGCTGAAAATGGATGGGAAGGTAGCTAAGAACGAGGAGATGGACTTAGAGTACTATTTATCCCGCTAGAGTACGAGGAAACTAGGAAAAATATCATTTTGTGTTTGTCCATATTAACCGAATGGGTGGAATTTTGTTTACCGGAATCGCTACTAAACAACAAATTAATAGGTAAGATCGTAGTTTCACCGGTGAAGTAATAAAACCGAGAAGTTAGAAATATATTAGCCATTAAAAAAAACTACATCCTAGAATTATTTCTCCCTGAATAACTCCAGTATTCGAAAAATATACAAATGGATTCCCATTGGTGGGCAATAGGGTCGATACTCACCACAACTAGAAGTAACATTTGATGATGGGTTTTGTTATTTCCAGCTGATGGAATAGCGTTAGGCGCTGCAGCCACCACGTCTCATGCTGACGTGGAATTAATAGTCTTCCTTGCTATAATGCTGCACAAGGCGCCTGCTGCATTTGGTCTCGTTACCTTTTTGTTACATGCTGGTCTAGAAAGGTAAGAATAAAAAAAGTGTGTGTGTGTGTGTGTGTGGGACTTCAAAAATATACTTTATATATTATGTAAGCATGTGCAAGCACCTCGCGAGATATCCGATCTGCCTTATAGGTCGACCTGCGTCCCCGCTGTGAGCTAGCTTGAAGATTTCCCGGCCGGCAAAATAAAAGTTGTAAAGAACGCAGTATGAAATAAGGCGATAACATACAGTGTTTTTTCTGTGGTCAATGTTCGTAACAGAAAAAAATACTGCAAATTCCTCTTATACATCGATAAAGAAGTGTCACTTCAAAAATCGATGACAAAATTATTACATTATCCTTTATTTCACATAAACCATACAAAAGGCACTTGTGACGCGTCTATATAATACTAAAATCCACCGGGTCGGAAGGTGGCCAAACACTGAGAAGATCCGGTACAAGAAACTAAACGGGCTTATCTGTTTTCCTCATTTGACAATGAGTATACAAGAATTAAATATTAAATCTAATAATTTCAATTTAACACATCTTTTAAATTTATTAATGCTGCGGTCCGACTTCAGGCGTTGGCGCCCCGGGTTCGATCCCTGGGTCGGGCATCAAAAAAAATTAAACTATTTTTTTTTAATAAAAATAGCGTTGCCCGCAATTAGATATATGCCCAGTTGGCGATAGCTTGCCACCTATGACATTGGGGGTGTTACTGACTTCGTCTAGTTGTTGGTATCCTCGTTGTGCCTCTGCCTTAGTCTACGGTGATCTCTGCGTGAATATACTTTCATATAAATTATATAAATAAATTTATATATATACAATATTAGGATATTACATATAAACAAATGTTTTCAATATATGTGATTGATCTTAAGCATGTTATACTTTACTTCCAAAGTAAAATACAAATTGTTACTTGAATTATTTTTATTTAATAGATCGTGATCTATTTGCTTGCGTGTGTGAACGTACGAGTGTGCTTATGTATATTTAATGAAGTCAATCTCCCTAAACTCTTTTCAGGAATAGAATACGAAAACATCTCTTGATATTCTCTTGTGCAGCCCCTCTACTTGCCTTACTTACTTATTTCGGTATAGGTAACGAGAGTAAGCAAACATTAAGCGATTTCAATGCTACAGGTAAGAAAAATGTATTACTATAGATTGATCTATATTTTAATAGTATAATGTCGTATTTAATATCTTAAAATTAAAAACCCTTGCAAATGTTACATGTATCAAATATAGTGGTCATATTAACGTTAGTAAGTACACTTACAGTAGTACTATTTATATTATGCGCTTCGGCAATATTCGTCAAGTTTCGGAAATCCGAATGTATTTTAAAGATATACCTATAGTTGCTATTACATAAATAATAATTTCGCTTAAATTTAGATTAGGTCAGGCATTTTTTTTTATAATATTGAATGGCAAACAAGCAGACGGATTTCCTGATGGTAAGAAATTCCCGCCGCCTAGAGACACCAAAGGTGGTAATGATGCGTTGCCAACAGTGGCCGGGATGTTGGGCCTCGAGCAAAAGTAAGTTTACCGGCTACCTTACCCTCCAAACCGGAACACGTCATGACGTTATGGCGGCAGGAATAGGTAAGGCGGTGGTACCAATCCGGGTGAGTCGAAACTCTACCACCTAGTCAGATGTCACGGTGTTAGTGACGGAAAGCCTATGCTCGCCTTTGACGAGGTGCCTGGCAGGAAGGCAGATGGTCTATTCTACAAAGGAGCCCGGACCAACACGGGGAAAAATAAAAGTAAAAGGTGTAAAGCCGTAGCGCATAATTTAAATAGTACTACTATTATATATTATGTAAGGTATTTTAATTTTAACACTTGCCGTGTACTTGGGGTAAATTCCCACAAATTTTAGTATAGAAAAATATTCACATCGGCACACAGCACTCTGTACCTATAGGACATTACTTTCCATGTAAAAGGTGTTGAGTAAAAATGTTCGCCATAGGTGTTGAATTTTTAGTAGCTCAAATGGTTAGGGCTTAATTCCCGATGAAGTTGTAAAAACCGCGAGGCTGGCAACACATTAGTCAGTATCAAAAAAAATGGTTAGAGCATTAATCGGCTTTGTCCTACAAAAAATCATTAGCAAAATTCGTGTATCAGTCTAAGCGCGATGCGGTGATAACGCGAAATGGGGATTATTTTTTTTATATACAGGGTTACATTTGAAAGACCAGCTAAATTTAGTCAGATGGTTGGGAATCGATAACACTTTCGATTTTTTAAGGAATTACAGAGTAATAAAAATATATAAATTATAATTTTCGTTTCATCCGACGTAAAATACAAAATGTATGGTTTAATGTAAACAAAGCTCAACTGGTTCTTTCCGACCGCAATCGCAGGCTAGTGACGTCATGAATATTTACGAAAGAAAATATTACAATTTGGCAAGAATATTTAAAATTTAATTGACATATTAGCCTTAACTCCTTTGTATTAAAATGTGTCCGGTCCTTTGAAAGTAACCCTCTATAGCAGCCTTTCCCAAAGTGGGCGATAACGCCCCCTTGTGGGCGCTGGAAGCCTAGAGGGGGGCGGTATAAATCTTGAAAAAAATGTTTTTTTTTTAAACTAGGCGCAACAAATATGTTATTGAGGTTATTGACAATAAAACAACGAGGGGGGGGGGCGCTACAAAACAACTGATTTTCAAAGTGGGCGTTACATGAAATAAGTTTGGGAACCTCTGCTCTATAGTATATGTGACTTGAGGATTTGGGAACCTTCAAGAAAAGAGCGTAGGTACTTCATTCCTTTAAAGTCGGAAACTCGTCTATAATGCTCCTGTTGTTTCGAATGTCCAAGTGCGGCGGTAATCATATTCCATTAGGTGACAAACTTGCTCGTTTGTCTCCTCCTTCTGATAGAAAGAAATTAAAAAGGCATTAAATGTAACCAATAAGAGTCCTGACTGTGCTAGTGGAAAAATCCAGTAATACGAGGGTGAATCCAAAAGTTCGTGGCCTAACCTACGTGGAGCTATGACATCTTTTTAAAATCTACCGTCATTTGTTAGTATGTGTCATATTGATTTATTGTGCGCAGTTTCATTCCGATACTGCACAATATAAATTTTGTGTGATTATTTGTTTGAAGCAATCTGACGCAATTTTCAATAATGGAGAAAATTGAACACCGTGCAGTCATTAAGTACCTCAATAAAAAAGGCCTATCACCAAAAGACATCCATCAAGATATGGTGAGCACTTTGGGGGAGTATGCTCCATCGTATTCCAGTGTCAAGAAGTGGGTAGCTGAGTTTAAGCGCGGTCGTGAGAGCATTAAAGATGATCCTAGGAGTGGAAGGCCTACATCCTCTACCACGAAAGAAAACATCGATAAAATTTGTGATCTCGTACTGGGTGACCGACGTTTGACCATTGGTAAGATAGCTGAGATAACAAACATTAGTTATGGCCGGGTGCAACACATAATAACGGAAGAGTTGGGGTTCCATAAGGTTTCTGCTTGCTGGGTCCCGAGGTTGCTTTCAGCTGAACAAAAACGAGTTCGATACACAATTTCGCGAGACTGTTTGGAACTTTTTGAGACTGATCCCGAGGACTTTTTGTCTAGATTTGTTACTATGGATGAAAGCTAGGTTCACCACCATACCCCTGAATCAAAGCAACAATCCAAACAGTGGAAAAGATCAGACTCTCCTACATCGAAAAAGGCTAAGGTCGTTTTGTCGACTAACAAAGTCATGGCTTCTGTTTTTTGGGATGCGAAGGGCATTATTTTTGTAGATTATTTACCGAAAGGTCAAACTATAAATTCAAGTTATTATTGTAACCTTTTATGAAGACTCCGGGAAGAAATAAAAGAAAGAAAAAAGGCCGGGAATGTTGCGTAAGAAAGTTTTGTTTCATCAAGACAATACACGTGTTCACACTTCGGTTGAAACAATGTCTGTGATCCATGATTGTGGCTACGAATTGCTGCCCCACCCACCTTGTTCGCCGGATTTAGCCCCCTCGGATTATTATTTATTTCCAAATTTTAAAGAAACACTTGGGTGGCTCGAAATTTTCGACCAAAGATGAGGTGATAGTCGCTGTAAACGACTATTTCGCCGACCTTCCGGAATCTTTTTTTTTCGAGGGGATAAACAAGTTGCAGGTCAGGTGGAAGAAGTGTGTTGAGCTAAATGGAGACTATGTCGAAAAATAAAAATAAATTTAGACCCACTTTTCTTTCATTTTCTTGGTCGGGCTTAGAACTTTTGGATCCACCCTTGTATAAATTACTCGTTGATTAACCCGGTGTGGACGTGAGGTTGTTGCATTCCTTTAAAAAAACGCAAAAAATGTATTTTTTTTCTTTTTAGGTATAGCAATGCTTTTCTCAGCCGGTACGTTCCTATATGTGGCAACGGTACATGTATTGCCCGAATTAACTCACCCCCACTCAAATACCCACTCCCTGCTCCCCGTACAAGAGGGGATGGTCGCGAAAAAGGGTTTCGGGGGATTGCAACTGTGCGAGGTTATAATATTGGCGGTGGGTGCAATGTTGCCAGTATTATTAACTATGGGACATGAACATTGATTGTTTAGTGCTCAAATTTTAGTCGTTTGGATTTTAAGTTGATGTGTTTTTTTTGGGAATTAACTATTTCTTGAAAAAAAGTCGTTTGAAAAAAATATCACCTAGTTTTTCAGCGTCCTAAAAATAAAAAAAAAGTTGAGAGGTGTCAAGGGACACCCGGTTGGAACGAAGTTCTCTCTTCTCCCCTCTCTCTCAATCTCTAGTAATCTCTATCTCTATTTCTCTTATAGAGAGAGACAGACAGAGAAACATGAAAAAAAATATATATAGATCTGTAATTTCAACTGGCGTGGACGGTGGCGTACGCTTAAGCGGCATTTTAAATCAGTCCACAGAAATAAGTACCAGGCAGCTAGTAAATAAAACCGTACGTTGTACGCCGGGCAATGTGACGGAGGTCAATTTAATTTAGCTGCTATCGAGGACTTGGTGCAAAATTACTTTCCGTCCAGTTATGACAGATCACTCGCGATTCACGTTTCGACGTTCACTGCTATTAGTTATTATATGACTTCACCAACTCTCTCCGAACACGTCTGCACTAGTAAAATCCCAGGGGCAATTACAATAGCTTACTATAGCAAAAAGTGTCGTGACAACTTTTTCGTAAGATTTTTTTCCGTCTAGCCTCCTTGCACAACGCGCAATAAGGAACTTCGTTCTAAAAAAAATATTGTGTTTATAAGTGTAAACTAGTAAAATGTGATTATAAATCGCCGAAGTTTTTTTATTTATAAATTGACTTCATCAATTCAAAATGGCGGGCTCATATTGAAAAGCCGGTTTAAAATGAAAAAAAAAACATGAACTTTTATCCAAACATTTTAAGTTATAATTAATATGTTTTCCTAATGCAGGCACTTTTGTGATTTTTAATAATTTTATAAAGTTTAAGCATTATTTTTTACAGATAATTTTATACAATTTGATCAAATTTTACTATTTTTGTTGTATAAACATATTTCGTTTGTTGTATAAAATTTTTGACTTGTGTATTTGACCAAGTTTTGTTTTCTTTTTTGCTGTTTAAGTAGATTTTACACTTTCCATTGTTGGCAGTTGGTGAAATTTAATTGTGTGTACACTTTTTAAATAACACTTATGTAAGAAATTTTCAGAACTAGTTTTTTTTTCATAGTCTTATGCCAGCTGTACTATTTTTATCTGCTTCGACAATTTGACAAGGCTGTAAAGTGTAAAGTTAAAAGTATAAGGGTTATTTGAAAAAAAAAATGTAATTTAAGCTCAATGATTGGGGTTAGTGTGGGATAAACAAATTTTAATAATATCGCTAAAATGTCAAATCAAAATGTGGTTGTTTTAATTGAATGCCGAAAATGTGCTGTTCTGTGACTGGATATGTATGTTTATTTCATTGTTTTGGGCTGTAGCCTAAACTGCATTGTGATTTTTATATAGAGATTGTTAGAATTTTCTCAGTATCGTTAGTGTAACAAAATTAGGTACATAGGAAATAGAAAAAAAATTGCATTGCCAACGCCACTAAATGTTTATAAAATTGTGACATATTCTTTAATCTAAATAGTCTTTATAATCTTAACAATTTTATCAATATCTGTTTAATACCTTACCCTCTACGCATAAACAAATAACTTTTCATTATAATATTAGTTTGCTTAAAAAATAAACAAAAACCATTAAAGGTGAAATTTTATTTGTAGGTACTGTGTTAATAATTTAAAAAATTGAAATAAACATTAATAAAGCATTTATGAAAGAACATTTTTTAAAGATAGTTAAAAAATGCGTTTTATAAAAACGACTAAAAACTAAAATTCTTTATTCAGACATTCCACCTGACAAAATGTTGATATTGAATGTTGTTAACAATGGTGTTCTAATTAAATAAGAGAAAATTAATTTTACAAAAATATTAAAAAAAAACTCGTATTAGTAACATTATTGCCATTTTTTTTTCAAAAACCTGCCTAAGGGATAAGCAACAAGACTGAAAATCCATCAATTTGAAAGAATTACAAATCAATAATTAGAAATCATTTTTAACATAATTTAGTGCATTCTTATTTCAATCTAAAAACGAAAAATTAAGTGATTTTTGAAGTCAACGTGTTTTCTAATGCTACTTTTAACTGTTGAAAGTTCCGTTAATCATAAAAGTATTAGCATGGAGCTATAATACTACTAAAAAAACATTAGGGCTCCTATTGAATCCCGATATAATACCAATTGGAAATTGGAATCGCATATGTTATTTTAGTTACTTTTGAACATAGTAGTAACGGATTATTAACGTTTAGTTACAGATAAATTCAAAAAATCCTATAAAACATTTTTTTAAATTTATTGATACTGTTAACTAAATGTTAATAATTTCCAATATTGCAATAGAGCGTCGAGAGTAACCCTACTGATGTAATTTCCAAATACTGCTTACTCGCTCTAATATACTTATCTCTCTTTCGTTTTGACCTTGTTTATTGACATCTTAAGACTCTCAGAAAGAGAGGTCAGTGCATTAGAGTGAGTCAGCAGTATTTGAATATGTTATCAAGCATTTGTTAGGAGTGTTACCTCCAGTAGTATTATAGCTTAATTGTAATAAAACATACCTAATATAGTAAATTCATTGTTCCTGCCACTGTCATTCATTTGTCATTTTCATATCGTTTGATGGAATGTAATGTACTTTTAAAGCAAACAAAGATCAGGGATTGGCGGTTACAATTAAGTAATCTTAGATGACATTTTTTTATTAAATAACTATAATAATATTATACACTGAATTATGCTATTTAAACACAATGATTATACTATAATAATGGAATCCATATATAGATTGCCGGTTTTGATTTCTATCGACATATATATTATAATATTATCGCCTCTGTGGTCAAGCGGTAAAAGTGTTGGACTTGATTTCATGAGGTCCCGGGTTCGAATCCCGCGTCGGGCAACAAAAAGAAAAGGTGGTATTTCCAATTTTCTAATAAGAAAAAAATGTTGCTTGGTATTGGATATGTGCCCGGTTGACGATAGGCTTGCCACCTATCACACTGTGGGACTTAGTGTCTTCGGATGGTCGTGGGTGCCCTGGTTGTGCCTCTGCCTACTGCTTCGGGGATTTGTGCGTGAAGATACTTACTTATGATAATACGTGTTCTATTAAAAGCATTGGTGACTAATCTAACTTAATTTTTAGCGGCATATTATCATGTGCCGTTATTTGTGACAATGGCAGGAAAATAATTGAACTAAAATATGTTATAGTATTTGTTTTGCATAAGTTATATAAATGGCGAAAACCGCGCAGTTACAATTTAGTCCAAAATTAAAAATTTGTGCCAAAGACACTTGAACCTGTAAAAGCACTGGCAAAAACCCTTATAGTAGTACTATTTAAATTATGCGCTTCGGCTATATTCGTCAACCTTCGGAAATCCGAATGTATTTTAAAGATAGATCTATATAGAGTTGTTATTACATAATTAATCATTTCGCTTTAATTTAGATTAAGTCAACCAATTTAAAAATAAAAGTATAAAGTGTAAAAAGAGTAGAAAGTGTAAATCCGAAGCGCATAATTTAAATAGTAGTACTGTAATACATAAGCACGACCAACCACATGTGTAGCCTAATTGTGTAACTTGTTTGTATTACACTATCTCAAAAGTCA
Organism: Calephelis virginiensis; assembly: GCA_002245475.1. NCBI lineage: Eukaryota > Metazoa > Arthropoda > Insecta > Lepidoptera > Riodinidae > Calephelis > Calephelis virginiensis. The sequence goes on along the minus strand of NJDC01011112.1, from coordinate 15,729 downwards.
TGATTTATTGTTGGGGTCCGTATTACGTAATATGGTAATATGGAACCTCTGATCAATAGGTCAATGACCGAATTTCTTCCGAATTTAAGCACTCCTCAGTAATATCCCGATGATCAAATCATTTGTGAAGTTTATTCCTATAGAGTTGTTTTGAAAGCAGTATTCATAGGGCAAACGACCGACAAAAATCGCATGCCAAAGTAAAATTTTATTCGACAATAATCTTTATTTAATGCTAACAAAATGAAGGTTTTGTAAATCTCAGAATTTTTAAGTGACAAGGAATCACTAACATTTTTTAAAATTACAATTAAATAAAAAAGTGGTCTTCTCAAATATAAAACAAGTAGAGATTAACATCACATGCTTTATAAAATGTTGTTAAATTTTGCGTAAAGGGTTTTTTTTTGTTATAACAGTGTTTTCTAAGACTCCAAATCATATAAATGGTAAACGTTTGTGTCGGTCGTGTGCGCAGACCCTTAACATGTATCTGTACATATATACGAATGTTGAGTATGTCATGTATATTTGTATATTCGGCATATTTGTATATAAGAAATAAAAAATATTTCGAATCTTTGTTTCATTCGATCCCATTTATGCATTTAGGGCGGTTTCAGACTAGCGTTTTATACGCGCACTCGTATAAGCGCTGTTGATTGACCAGGGGTTCCAGCAAACATATTTATGCCCGTTTACCGAGTCCAGTTTTTAGAAGCGCGCGTGTAAGCGCGTATGTTGAAACGACCGTATATGCGCAGAAAAATACGCTAGTCTGAAATGCCACTTAGTGTTCCGGCGAATTTCGTTCCACCCATTTAGTTTGTATGGGAAACATTAAAAAGTTGTTTTTCCTAGTTTCCTCGCAGTCGAATAGTATAATAAGTGTCATATATCTATCTAATGTCTCCTGGATCTAAGCTATGTCCCCGTAAATTTTTAGCAAAATCGCTTCAGACGTTCTTCACTACATAGTATAAAACAAAGTCGCTTCCTCTGTCCCTTTGTATGCTTAAATTTTTAAAACTACGCAACGGATTTTGATGCGTTTTTTTAATAGATAAAGTGATTGAAGAGGAAGGTTTATATGTATATTTCATTACCGTGCGAAGCCGGGGTGGGCCGCTAGTAAGTTATAAATAGTGTAACTAATATAACTTCCTTTTATGTAAATAGACTAGCAGCCCGTGCCGGCTTCGTACGGGTGCTTGGCCAAATTTCTAATTTATCCCAGAAATAACGTTGCCTTTGTTTATCGGGGATAGCGTCGCGACCGCTTCTTTTTCTGTCTTCCAAACTTGAATTCTCATCATGACGTTTGATGGTACGATAAATGAATCTTCTAGTTAAATTCAAATTTTACAGTAAGTATGTCGAAAGTTTCAGTTGGTGTGTAACCACATCGATTCAGCGCGATAACCGCGACACGATCACAGAACAATAAGTACTAAAGTACAGAACCTCCACTTCGTTGTAAAAATTCATACAAATAGCGTCTCTTGCAACTAACGAACAAAGTTCAATTCAGCTCGTACATGCCCTATACATATTCACCTAAGTATTCCCGCTCTCTTTTAACGCATAACTCTGTCGCTATCTAGCGTAGAGTGACGCGATATCTATGATGCTAGGGTTGTCGACTCGCAGCAGCGCTGCTATCTAGAATCCTCTATCTATTTACCTACTTGACCACTTATTGTTTCTTACGCTTGATGCCTATGCTTACTCGGTCAATTAGGTAGATAGAACATATTGCAAGAAAGATTACAGTCTCATTTTATGTAATTAAAAAAAAAACAAGCCTTTAGCCTTTACTAAAGTACTTAAGGCTACTTTTATTTGTGAACAACACGATAATCTAAAATACATAAGTAGGTAGATATTTACTCATTAAAATTAAAATAAGCTTTGATGTACCTACAATTTACTCCTTTTCATTTAATTTACAATTAGTCGTGATTGATGTTTTATTATACAGATAATAATAACTAATTAGTAGTCTGCGATTAGAATCACTCGTAGGTAAATGCAGGAAATTTGAAGTTTTACGGGTGATACAGTTAGCAAAAAAATACGTATACATCTATTTAAATTTTTTTTAAATGACAATCCCTCGTCCTTTTTTTCGACAAACATCCGTCAAAAGAACAATGCTTTAAATCAGTCATTCTATTTTAAACGTATTATAAAACTTTCAGTAAACGCACGCGTGAACTCTTCGTGTAAGCGGCGACACTCACTGCCGGAGTGGCCGCGGCGCGACCCGAATTTGTAGGCATTTATCGCTGTAGGTACGGCCGAGTGGCAGGGGCCTGACAAGGTCTTCTTCAATCGTCCACTCCATATTTAATAAGACGTCAAATAATGAAAAAATTACGTTCTTATTTTCATAAAAGATTCAAAACTTTTGTGGCCAGCAGTTTTAATTGAAAAGTTTTTATTATGTGATAGAACTTATGACCCGACTAAGGCGATTAACACGCGGCACCGCCTTATGCCGCGGCAGGCGGTGAAGTGGATCTTAAGTTGCATTGGCCTTTTATAAATCCGTAGATACCTAACACACGAACTCCGCTCGACAGCGCGACCGAGCAGACTCGAGGGTATTCTGAGAGAACAGAATAAGTGCATGATTCGTCAATTATGAGAAAACAGCACTAAAGTTTTGCAAAATCATGGATTAATTTTGAAACGTAGTAACAATATAATATCAAACTCTTTAATTAGTATAGTTATTCAAGATGTTCTCAATACATTTATTTTGAATAGTTGCCTATTAAAACGAATATAACAGGGAAATTATGCACAAAGGTAATGCAGTTATTCGGTTTTACTTCAAATTCGTAAATATTCTATAAATTCCTATAAAGGCCAAGTTTTAATACCTGACATACCAAGGACGTGTTATTTGTATAATAGTGACCCAGATTAAATTAAATTAACAACAATTATATTACAAGACAGGCAGGTATTTTCAAAATTGTTTAAAATTATCTGCTTTTACCTGGAAATAATTTAAAAATTACTGTGTTGGATAAACAAATAAATGATTTATGGTTGTATTTATTTATTTTTTTATGTTGTTTGAGAATTTATTTCGTTGCAGATTTAAGATGCAATGGATATTAACAAAAGTAAGATAATAAAATAATCCAAATCACATTTCTTCCTCATTATACGAAACATTCTATTCTTTAGATTCTACAGGAACACGTCTATAATTAGTCTTTAAATTCTTATACCAAGGTTCTAGTTCTTCCGGTATTACTTGTTTTAATCAAATTCAATAAATCCTTCTTCTTCTCTTCCGACATTGGTAATGATTCTTCATATATTTTCTTTAAATTTTCTGGAAACTCATTCCTTTCATGTGTTTTTGAT
>NJDC01011112.1:0-11973 GCA_002245475.1 Calephelis virginiensis | reverse complement strand
ACACGGTGAATCTAATTTAAGCTCCAAATAGCACACAAACAAATAATTTTTGATTACTTTTTTATTTATTTTTTATTATTTTATTTAGTAAATTAACTACTTATTAAAACTTGTAATTCAGGAGACTGATCAAAAATAAGTATGATTATTATGATTTAATTAATAATAATTTTATTATTCGATTCTCTAAATGTAGTTAATATGCTTTAATCAAAAGAGTAATCAAAAGAAGTAATCAAAATTACGATTACAAACTAATAATAATTAATCACCGACACGATTACTTTCTTGATTCATTTCTGTAATCTGTAATCATGATTGAAGATTACAAAATGTAATCGCAATCCTTAATCATTAATCTAGATTACATTTTGCCCAACTCGGCGCCAAACTAGTGTCGCGCCTCATTCAGTGATGCTTACAAAATCGATATCTCGGTATGGACAAATTAAAAACGTAAGCAAGGAGAACGGACTAAAATGAGCACATCTGTTATTGGTATAAAAGAGTGTCATAGTAGTGTTATAACTTGTTATATGCAACATAGAATAAAATCACTTATTTTGTTCTACTTGTCAATAAAATCAAGAAGATATGCAAATGATTACAATGAGATTCGAATAAAAGACGTTATATTCATTTGTATGTAAATAAAAATAATAAATACATAGTTGTTTTATTAGTGAAAGAGGACAAATGCTTTTATTTTGTTGTCTATGTATTTTATTTTTAATATTGCATGTTATGATACCTTATTACTTTTTGCTATAAAAAATGTAAGAAATCATGTCAGATAACTGTTTTACAAAGACACTAAAAACGTTATAGAAAGCTTTTGCAGATATACGGTATTCATAGAAAAAAAATAGATATGGCCAAGTCTGTTACTCATTTTTTGAAAAGTTTGCACTTATTCTGTTCTCACAGAATACCCTCGCAGTGCTCTCGCCGTAATTGCACCTCCGCGCTGTTGTCCGCGCGGTGAGGCGATGCATAACACTCGGGGCACAGCATAACCGCGCGGATCGTCGCAGGTGCAGGTATTTCATAAAATGAGCACGAATGTCTCATTCAGAGTTCTGCTTCGTAGAAATGAATGAACACGATAACTTTTTATGTCTTTCTTTCTACTCCATAAAAGCCAGATTTTTGCTACTACTTCTATGTCCATTTTTGCCAGTGACCTTGATCAAACAGGTCACAACCGCGTTAAATCCGCCCGCGCGGACAGGTGCTTACACTGCCTTACCGCGCGGAGAACTGATACGAAATCCGCGTTTTCGCTTCCGCCCGACGCGGCGGTGAGCGGTGCCGTGAGATAATCGACTAAGTGTATATTAATATGTATTAATATTAAAATGTTTTTGTAGTATTAAATAATAATTAATTGTGGTGTAATCTAACATCGGTGAAACAATAGTTACACCTTTTTTTCAATCTCCGTTTTAATAAATTACGGTCTAAAAGTTTAAATAGTTAATTGTTCTATAAATTTTTCGCTTCGTAGAGCCCTTCTTATACGGGTTGGTATTATGTTGTTGTGTTAAATGTTTTAAGTTGTGGTATTATAGGCTTTATGAAACCAAATTTTCCCGGAAGTGTTTCCAAAGGATGCCACCTTTTCGTCATTTTCATTTGTCCAACCATGTGCGTTACACACTGTCGGTATATGTACTTAGTATAGTTACAAAAAAATTGAATTTTATCATTTTGTTAATTATATTATATTAAATTACAAATAAATATATTTCTGATACTTAAATGTTATCAAAAAAGTTTTGAATTCAAATCCTCTCTTTTCACATATTAATGACTAGAGCACAATGTGTTGACATTTTGTGTTTTTGTGCCTTCTACAAATCTATGCCTATACCTAATCAAATCGAATCTACTCGTCAAATGTGTAGGTACTCCGCTGGAATGCGACCACTCTTTGCGACTTGCTACAAGCGGTCAGAAACGATGGCATCTTTGTTACCGCTATCAAATCAATCTTTTATCAACTTAAAAAAAGATAAATAAATGACAAATGACGTCAGTATAGATTCGTTCGTTATAGATTACGTTCGGCAAGTTACGTGTCGAAATCTATGACACTTTTTGTCTAAAAATATGTTCATCTTAGTTACCAGTAGAGGCGCTGTTCAGAATTTTCATACAAATAATTTATAGAGACGGTAGCGAGTATAGTAAACTTGAGAAGCCGTCAACTCGTGGTTAAGGCTCAGTTGTAAGTATACTTGCTATAGCTTTATGAGAAGATGTTCAAACTTCGAACCATTTAATTTAATTTTCTTAATCTAGTAAATAACAAACGCATTTCCATTATTATTCCGATTATTTTAAAACTTTAAAAGTGTTCATATAATTAGACCGGAGTTTTTCGGGCACCATGTAAATGGCATCAATGTCGGGATTGTATGGTGGAGCAGGCTGGAACAAACAAATGTTATGTGAACTTTGTTATACAGGGTTATTTTGAAAGGACCGGCCAAATTTTAATATAAGGGATGAAGGTTTTAAATGGTAATGCATTTTAAATATGTTATGTACTTTACTGCGGTAATGATAGGGGTGTTACAACGTCATACAAACACGCTAGCTGGTTGCCCACTGATTTATTTAAATTGAACTTAACTGCCGGTTGCAGCCCGCATAGGTACTATCCCTACGTAACAAAATATTATATCCAAATTGTAATGTTTACTTTTATAAATATTTAATTAAACAGTCCGCAAAAAGGCTTCACTTGTTGTCACGTTATGTCGTACCTAGTACAAGTTATGACGTCAGCAGCCTGCTAATGCGACTGCGGTCGGTGGGAACCAGTGTTTAGGATAGGGCCGCTGTTGACAGGGTGGAGCGTGTCGGGTCGGGGCGCATCGTATTGCAAAGGACACTGAGACGGGTCAGGCCGCATCGGATTGGCGGTTGTCTGTTACTAAGCGCGAAAAAGTAGAGCACAAAATTAGAGATGTGACTCGACTTTAGAGTCGTCTAGTATCAAAAGTGGCGCTTCTAGTAGTTGTCATAACAAACTTTAGTGTTAAAATGTCATTAGTGCTGTATTCACAATAAAGATATCACGATCTTTGGTGACTGCCCCAGCAAATTTTTTTAAAGACTAATGTGTAACCAATCTCGCGGTTTTTACAATTTCATTTGGCTTTAACCCGAGCACAGTGGACGTTGCTCCATACAAAATGTATAAAAGTCATCTAGGCGGCATATTGAGCTGCGATGCGCCCCGTTCCGTCTAAATGAGCGCTATCCTTTATGCTTTGTTTACGTTATCACTATGCGTTTTGTATTTTAAATAAATAAATAAAATGAATGTCCCTGGACAGGTTACACAATTTGAATCTAACCCGAAAGTAAGCAAATTATATGCTTGTGTCATAACACAATATGACCCTATAATATGACCACAATATGTCATAACACCCATAGGTGTTAGTCAACGATACTAATACCTAAAAGGACTTAAATAGATACCCGAATAAATTTAATAAACACCCAGGCCTGGAATTGCGGACATCTTAATGTTCATTGCACAAATGCCTGCCCCCGCCGGGAATCGAACCCGAGCCTCGCAGTTGGTCGATGAAGTTAGGCGTATACGCTAGCCACTCGACCAACGAGGTGGTCTAGAATTTGCATGAAATAAAAATTTAAGAGTAACTTTATAGACATGAGTTATAGCGGTTGTGACAGTTTGAGCTCATTAAATTTTTTTACTTACATTTGAATATACGATGTTAGTAATACCATGATGGTCGTCCGATAGAGGCAGCATATAATCTCCTGAATGCTGTTGCCGAAGGTTGGGAGTAGCCTGCAATGAGATAACAGATTATTTAAGTAGGATTGAAGAACTACCTACCGTCGTTCAGGTCTAAATCTCGTAAAAGAAAACTCCACTTAGATGAAAAATATACAAGGTAGTTCTAATAAAACCAAGCTTTTAGGTCTGTACACTCAAGATGTGAACGGACATTCGATGATCTAGGACCTGGATTACCGAAAATAAGTCTTCCTTTAAGCCCGAAATAATAAACACTTTATACATTACACAAATTTAATCGAGCCATACAGTAAGCAAATTAAATGCTTCTGTTATGAGTGTTAGTCACTTATACCACAATCTTGATACTAACAGTCGGCTGTACTTGCGAAGAGCAACAATGAGGGGAAATCAGGGAAGCGAGCGGCAGGGTCAGCGAGCGCAATCTACATACAGTTTGCGCTCTTTATCTAGAAGGGTTTGCACACGTTATTAAAAAGAAATATGTTATTAATATTTGACCGCCTCGTTGGTCGAGTGGCTAGCGTACACGCCTAACTACACTGACCAACCGCGAGGCTCGGGTTCGATTCCCGACGGGGGCAAATATTTATTTATTTATTCATTTATTATTACAATGTATTTTCTTACAACATAATATTTGGTGCCTTATAATTTTAGAATGGTTTACTGGAATTCTTCCGTTTTTAGTTGTAAATCGTTATCTATTATAAACTTCACATTTTTTTGTTTGCTATTTCAAATTAAAACTTTTATATAAAACTAGCGACCCGTCCCTGCTTTGCAAAGGTATAAAATATACATATAAACCTTCCTATTCAATCATTTTGTCTAATAAAAAAACGGCATCAAAATCCGTTGCGTAGTTTTTAAGATTTAAGGATACAAAGGGACAGAGGAAGACACTTTGTTTTATACTATGTAGTGATATTCAAATTGTTATTATTTGACAGCCATGACCTTTGACTGACTTTTCGTGAGTAGGTATATAAAATGACGGTTTGAATTCAGTAACAAAAGAGACACTACTGGTAGGTTGAAATATTCTTGAAACTTACGTAATGGCTTAAATGCTGACGTAATGGCCATTAAAATCTTTAACAAATTACCACAAATATTTAAAGAATTAGAATTTAAAAAAAATAAAATTGAAATAGAGATATGGTTACTTGAAAAGTACTTCTATGACATAAAAAAATATTTAACTACATAATTACATTGTTTTTACATATTTTGTTAGATAAATTGACATTTGTTTAATTGAAAATATTTTAAGTGACTATTATATTCGGACATTATTTTTTAATATTTTATTACAAGCGGAACTTAATATATTAAACATGACTTAAATATGCTAGTAAATGTAACTAATTTGAACATACCTATAAATTTTTATTTAATAATGGAATAATTTTATATACAGTACCTAATAATGAATAGTATGAGTGGTTCAAAATATTTGCATGCCAACTATTTGGTAAAATAGGATTAAGAGCTTGTTTAATATCTAAGATCATCCTTACCCTATTTGAGCAAATAAATATTATTATTATTATTACCATTTATTACCATTACTTCTTATTTTTTTAGTTTATACATTTTAATTAAAAAATATCTTAAAAATATAAACACCAAAAATAGTATTTCAAAGACGGTGGTCTTACAACTAAACCGTCAGTGGTCAGGGAGACAGACTGAGGAATCTCCGCACAATGCGGGTCGTACTTAAAATTGCTGCCTTCTGAATCTGGCTCTTGACCCAGGGTTGTAGAGCAAGTCTCTTAAGATGTTGGTCGAGACTCTTCGCTATTAGACCGCTTACTGACACGACTATCGGGACAATTATTGTTGAGTCAACATCCCACATGTCAGTAACCTCGTGCGCTTATTATTATTATTACTGTGTTTATACGGGCGCGAATAAACATATAGACTAAGAGAAAAAATTAGTGTTAGTGTTATTAAATTAAACTAGCATCGTAAGTGTATATAACTTAAGTAGTAACACATGAACGAAAAAGTATGAGCACTACTGTTTTAATGTTCAGTTGCACATAGGTCGGCGGAGGAAAATTAAACTTTCCACTTATGGACCGGATAAATAAAATTAAATTAAGAAAGAGAGCATTAAAATGCAAGAAATGTATTTAAATAATAAGATACAAAAATTTTATGCCTTACAAGTAGGAAGTTCTGTAATAGAAAAAAGATCCACATGTTTATACTAATAAACTGTTAATAAAGCGTGCATGATTTTTAAGCAAATAGTACCTGGATGCCCGAGCTTTGCTCGGTATTTTTTTAGCAAAGGCTCATTGATTTCGTGTCACAACGCCATCTGCTGGAACAACTTTATTGCTCACAAAAAATAGTATTATTATTCGCCAAAAGATGTCAGGAATAGTCATATTTTTCAGTTTAAACACGAATAAAATTTTCAGTTTAAACACGACTAAAATGACATTTTCTAAAAATGATTCCTACCTAGATCGATTTATCGCCCCCGAAACCCCCTACATACTAAATTTCATAAAAATCGTTGGAGCCGATCCCGAGATTCCAATTACATACAAGATCTGCTCATTTAAAGGTATAAGATACCCATTTCAAAGTTATATTTTACTACTACTATACTATATATGCCGTACGAATGCAGTGACACATCCAGCTTTTTTTATGATAATGGAAGGCAAATAAGCAAACGGATTTCCTGATGGTAAGAAATTCACGCAGCCTAGAGACACCAAAGGTGGTAATGGTGCGTTGTCAACTTGAGGCCAGGATGTTAGGCCTCGAGCAAAAGTAAGTTTACCGGCTACCTAACCCTTCGAACCGGAACACATCAACGGCAACCATTGGTCGTTATGTTGGCAGGAATAGGTAAGGCGGTGGTACCAATCCGGGCAAGTCGCTGTGAAATTCTGCCACCTAGTAGGATGCCACGGAGTTAGTGACGGTAAGTAAGCCTATGCTCGCCTTTTACGTCCTGCCTGGCAGAAAAGCAGATGGTTTATTCTGCAAAGGAGATAGGCGCTTAATCTAATACTTATTTTTAAAATTTACTTACGTAACTATAGTAATTCACGTTATTTTCAAAGATACCCTTTTCGGTCTGTTTTTTTTGGTTCAGATATAACTTGCAAAAATATAGACTGCACGCCGTGATTAAAATGGCTAAAAGAATACCCAACCCATAAAACAAGTAGTTTTGCCAGTTCGTTCCGTCACCTGTAAAATATTTTGTTGATTAATATTTAAAAACAGCTGTAGCCTGTAGAAGAGTTAAGGTACTGTACTTTACTCCTTTATAGCTGTTTCATTAACATTCTAGCAGTCCCTCCTAGCGTCGCACGGGTCAACAAGCTTCTATGTTACACACATAAAAACCTTAATCATCTTTTAAAAAACCGCATCAAAATCTGTTGCGTAGTTTTGAAAGATCTAAGCGTACATAAGGAACGACAGCGGAAAGCGACTTTATTTTATACTATGTATGATTTAGACAAGTACTTTTGAACCTCAACATTCCGCAGGTAATCCTTACAACTATTTTTTCATATACGATTAATGCTAAACTGATCAAACTGATGGCCCTGTAACTTGTACAGTCCATGAGTGAACCTGTGCCTTTATGCTAGGGCACGATGATCGCTCGCCGCCAGTCTTCGGGTACTCTAAAGGTCCTCCAACATTTGTTACAAAGGACCCAGAAAGAGTCCCGGACGGCAGGACCACCAAGCTCGATCGTCTTAGCTGTAACCATATCTACTCCCGTAACCTTACCGTATTTCATACTTCTAATCGCCCATTCAACTTCTTCCACATAATGTCTAATAATGCCAAATGCCAAAAATAAAAAACATAAAAAAAAAACATTTATTGAAGGTTGAAATGTAAAGGAAAAAATAAACTTTAAATTAAGGTTAAAGTTTGTCTTTGCTGCAAATGAAAGTCATAACAGTCAATTTAGACTAACTTGGAGTATTACGAGTATTAATATAAAAATTAGGGTAGAGTACTACTTAAATTATGCGCTTCGGCTATATTCGTCAAGTTTCGGAAATCCGAATGTTATTAAAATATATCTATATAGTGTTGTTATTACATAATTAATCATTTCGCTTAAATTTAGATTAGGTCAGCCAATTTAAAAATAAAAAAGCATAAAATGTAAAAAGAGTAAAACGTGTAAAGCCGAAGCGCATAATTTAAACAGTAATACTGTATTATGATTTTGTTATATTTATGCATAATATGTGTGATAACTTTATCTCTTTTTTAACATTACTAGCTGCCTATTCCGGCTTCGCTCGGATGTTAATTTTTTGATTATAAATTGAGATGTAAGCTATCCTATCTTTCAAGTTGGATCAAACTGCACACGGTGTGCAAATTTGATTAAAATCGGTTAAGTAGTTTAGGAGTCCATCGCGGACAAACAACGTGACACGTAATTTATACATATTAAGATATGTAGCTATCGCGGTAAATGTTTTTATTTTTCTAACTTTTCAAGTGCTGGTTTCCAGGTTTTTCTGTAGGATAAATCGTATTAACTGGGGTTGTAGAAATCACAATTTGTGTAGGAGAGCTTGTAACAACTGGGAGCGTAGTTATATATGTGGAAGTTGTTAATTTTGGCATTTCCGTTGTTTGATCTGAAATAAAAGAACATAATTTCAACAAAAATATTTTCAAGATCACCTTTTTAGTTGGATATTTTACGATATCGAAAGGCAAAAAGCAGACAGATTTCCTAATGGTAAGAAACTCATGCCGCCTAGAGACACCAAAAATGGTAATGGTGCGTTGCTAACCTGAGGCCCCGAGCAAAAGTAACTTACAGCCGCTAAACTTACTTTTATACCATATCTTATCTTCCGAATTGGAATACTTCAACAACAAGCGCTGACGTTATGGCGGTAGGAATAGGTAAGGCGGTGGTACAAATCCGGACGAATCGCTGCGAAACTCTACCACCTAGGCAAAGTTCATGGTGTTAGTGACGGTAGGCTTTTGTTCGCCTTTTACGAGATGCCTCGCAATAAGGCAGATGGTATATTCTGTAAAGGAGCCAGGACCAACGAGAGGAGATACTATGAAATGTTTCTCATCCTATTACCTAAACGAATTGATCGGCTAACCGTCGACCTTTGTGACAGGCACATACCTTTTCAAATTTCTATTTCTCGATAGTGTTTCCGAATGAAGCCACATTTTATACTGTTTTCGTTTGTCCAAATATGCACCCAATACCTGTACGAAAGGGTTACCCCTTCGTACAAATTGTAGGATATCAAAGTTGCGTTATCGGAATCGAAAATTACTTAGAAAATTTTGAATCAGTTACCGAGGGCGGTATTTCCAAACGATTATGACTTAGGAACCTTCAAGAAAAGAGCGTACTCATTCCTTAAAGGTCGGCAACGCATCTGTGATACTCCTGGTGTTGCGGATGTCTGTGGGCGGAGGTGATCACTTTCCATCAGGTGACCCTCTTGCTCTTTGCCTCTTCTATAAAAAAAAAATTTCGTGTATTTTTTAAAGAAAAAGTTTCAAGTAAATATAGGACATAGCCACTCACACGTACATGGATACTTTGCTATCCAAAAACAAGAGGGCGTTGTACGTCCAAGGATACTTTAGTATCCTTAGATACAATTTTTATAAAACTGGCATCTATCGATAATATGCATTTTGCTTTTTTTTAATGACTAATGTGTTGCCAACCTCGCGGTTTTTGCAACTTCACCGGGCTTTAAACATTACTTTTTCCGTGTTTGAACTGTGGAATCAATAACTGACGAACTACTTTATCAAATAATCATTATATAGCAGTATAACTACCCGCGTTAACGGTAAAGAAAGGTATTTAAAAATTTCGTCACAAGACTTGAATCCTCAGTAGCTCAAATGGTTAGTGCATTTGACGGCTTGAGACTAAAGAGTACAGGTTTAAATCTTTGGGGTGATTTTTTTTCTTTCTTTAAAAGTTTGTAGAAAATTAACTTGAGCTCAGAGCAAGTGCTAAAATAAAAAAATATCATGTAAACTTAAAATTAAAGTTTTTGTAGTTGATGTATTTAATGACGTTATAGTTGTAGTTTTTGGGGTAGTAGTTGTATATTTAACCTTTGGTAGTAGTTTGGTGTTTGTAGTAGTTTTTGGTGATTTTATTGTCCACTTTAGGTTTTTGAGTTTTATTTTCAACATTTCTTGTTCTTGGTGATTTTTCTTTCGGATGTGCTTTTTTAGTATTTGTTGCTTTTGTGGTAGTTTTAGTATATGTTTTAATGGGTTTAATCGCACTCGTAGTAGTAATACTTGTAGTAGTTGAAGTAACTGTAGTCGGTTGAATAGTACTTGTAGTTGTAATACTTGTAGTAGTTGAAGTAACTGTAGTCGGTTGAATAGTACTTGTAGTAGTCACTAATACAGGCAACTCTTCAAATTGTCGACTGCAAGACTTCAGACATGGGTCTGGGTGATCTGTAAAAATAACTTTAGTTATTTTTCCTAGTTTCCGTGCAATTTTTTCCTTTTTCTTATCTTTTAACCTACTCTGGACTTGAACAAATAATTCAAAACCAAAATAAGCCAAATTGATTCAGCCGTTCTTGAGTTTTAGCGAGACTAACGAACATATTATATATATATATATATCACCATCGATGGTGTATGTAAGCAATGGTTATCTCTTACCATCAGGAGAGACGAGTACTTGTTCGCTATCTTTTTACATAAAATAAATACATATGATTCTTCCCTCGTGTTGGCCCGGGCTCCTTTGCAGAATAGACCATCTACCTTCCTGCTAGGCAGCTCGTAAAATGCGAACATAGGCTTACCGACACTAAAACCCGTGACATCTTAGAAGGTGGTAGTTTCGCAGCGACTCGTCCGGTTTGGTACCACCGCCTTACCTATTCCTGCCGCCATAACGTCAGCGTTTGCCGTTAACGTGTTCCGGTTCGGAGGGTTAGGTAGCCGGTAAATGTATTTTTGCTCGAGGCCTAACATCCCGGCCTCAGGTTGGCAACGCGCAATTGTCTCTAGGTAGCGTAAATTTCTTACCATCAGGAAATCCGTCTACTTGTTCGCCTTCTAATATCATAAAAATTGTTGACTTACCAATGTGATTTGAAGTATATGTCAATGACAGCGCTACTTTTTGGACAAACACATTATATGATGGGCTAGCTTGGGCTATGATCGAAGATCTGTCGTACGTAGAGTCGAGAACCAATTGTATTGGTATGGTACGATTGGTATTATCGTCTATTGTCATAGAATTGAGCACTTTATTGCTTTCTGAAATAAAACAACGATTTTTATTTAAGATTTTGTCAAGTTACTGCTTGAAATTGAGGCTGGATGTTCTTGATAATTAATTCTAACTCTAATAATTCATTTCCTATAGTATATACAGTGAATTTAGTTAATTTTATTGGTATTGTGTACAATTTTGTATAGTTATGGATAGCGCCCACTGTTGGGCCGGGCTGCATCGCATCGGTGGATTTTTATTACTCAGTATCAAAGTAGAGCAACGAAATAGAGAGGCCACTCGACGTTAAAATCGTCAAGTATGGAAAGTTGCGCCATCTAGTAGTTGTCAAACGAATCTTCAAGTATGGAAAGTGGCGCCTCTAGTAGTTGTCGTACTGTTAAGACTTCACCTTTAAATGTCTTTTTAAAAAAGGATCAAAATTAAAACACTTGAAGAAAAGAGTTTATTTAACAATGCTTTTACACAGAATGAGTGTTTGGTGAGAGACTAGTGCGCGACAGGAAGAATGGAAAGCGACTGCCTGAGAGAATGATGTATGACTCGGAGCAAGTAGATGGAAATGTAGGATCAGCAGGTTAGGGGTTGAGTAAGCAGTAAAGGATACAGTCTAGGGATGTAACAGCCCCCCGGATAAGAGGAAACTTACGGGTAAACGGTAAGTTGACGATGGGTAAAAAGTAAGTATTTCCTTTTCTTTTAGGTTAGGTCCACGGAGACGGGGAGTGGAAGCATTGTCATCAGGAATTGAGAGATTTTCTTCTACAGGTTCTTCTGGGTTAGGATTACATTTATATCTCTTAATAACTAACTTACAACATTTAAAAACTTTATAAAATAGTACAATAAGTATAACTAAAACGATTACAATAGTTGTATA